>BPLR01017386.1:0-13401 GCA_021605095.1 Caerostris extrusa
ATATAAACTTGTTTCAGCATTCTCTGCTGAACAGATACTTCTTTTGTATATTAATTACCAAGTTTGTCATAATTTGTTACTTTTCACATTTAAAAAATATTCAGAAAATTATTGCAATACTGAATTGGTGCAACATTGATAAATGTAAAAATTTATCAATGTTGCTGCCAAGTAAAGAATGTTTCTTCATTATAGATAAAAATTGATACGTTTTCAATTTTACAAAATTGGCTGCAAAAGATACAAATAATAAATGGCAAGAATACTAGTAGAGTAATAAAAAAAAAAAGTTCACAAAACCTTTTGTTACGGTTTTGAGATTTATTGTGAGGGGTAGACATCAGAATTTTCCTTTCTGTTTATCCAAAATACATAGCATAGAAAAAAAAAAAAATCAACGAGCTACTGATATTTAATTACAATGAACAAGTACTGATATTCGTGTAAACAAGTATCCAGATTTGTGTAAAACTTCTGTTTGAATATCATTTTTTACAAAATCTATCAAAATCTGTATTATATGAATCAAACTAAATTCAACAAACTGCTCAAAAATAGTATTTTTAACTATAATTACAACAAAAAAAAAATCATGTGAATTAATTAATAAAAGATTACAATTAACAAACATCTTAAAATAAAAGATGATTCTAATAATTTTTGGTATATATATAAGAAAAAAAATTATAATGAAGTTCATAACAGATTTAAAACAAACCATTTTGCATGAACACAAATTTTTAATCAAATAACTATACTCACTCTGAAGCCGAGATCACTGTATAAAGCTTTTGACTGTCTCCATGTACTAAAAAAAAACCATATTAAATATGAAAAATCAATGAAAAATACTAGCTAATACAAAAAAATCATGTTAATATCAATAATTATAAATATATATGTAAGTAACAAATATTTAACTGAATATTTTTGAATTCTCAATGATTTAATTTTTTTTTATCTCCCAAGCAAAGGATTTAAGCATATAAAAACTATTAATTAGAATTAATAGTTTTCAATCTTTTCATTTATATATTACATAACAAAATTTCATTAAAATATTCATAAAAATTACATGCTTTATAAGTAAATATAATTATGCAAAATATGTAAATTGCACTTGGGAAAGAAAATGCTAATTATATACTTAACTATTTTGTTAACATCACAAATATAAACATATACATAATGAATTTGTTAAAAAGTCTCTCTACACATAAAATAAAACTTGATAATATGCAATAAAAAATCAGCATAACCTTTATAATATAATTACAACACTTTAAGACATGTTACTTACAATAATTAAACAATTGGTGTCTTGAAATTCAATAAATATCTTTTGATTTTAAAATTCAAAAAAGTTGTTTGAATATATTAATCATTTTCTGATACACTAAATGGAAATATTTACAGTAGCGTTTGAACTTTCCTAAACTATGTGTAATTACTGTTAAGTTACCAATAATTTAATATTCCAAATAAATTTTGAAAATACATGTATATAAAGTGAACACCTACACACACACACAAAAAAAAAGCTTGATAATATACAATGAAAAACCAGTATAATCTTTATAATATAATTACATAGAAAACTTTAAGACATATTATTTTAAATAATTAAGCAATTGTTATCTTAAATTTCAATCAATGTGCTTTCATTTTCTATATTGAATGTTATTTATTTGGGTTATACTAATATATTAAAAGAAAACATTAGCAGCAGTTTTTGAACTCTCTTATATTATAGACAATCAATGTGAAGTGACTGACCATTTAATATACGAAATGCATTTACCACACCCTTTAAATGTCACATTCAAGAGATATGCTTGGGAATTCTTTACAATTTTGTGATAGTATTGCTCGATAACGTTTTTTCAACATCATAATAATAGAGGTTCAATTTTGACTCATTTATAAAAAAAAAAGACAACCAGAAAAGAATATACAGAGTTATTTATATATTTCTTTTCCATCTCTACACACACTTTTCTGTTGATGTAACTAATGAAAAGTTTCTTCTTTAATATACATCTTTCATATTCAGCTTCCTTTATCAAATGGTTTGAGGCAATATTTGAATCTATAATCCTTAAAATCTATAATCCTTTTTAATAAAGCTAATTTCATCTTTAATGAAAAATTTCTTCTTTTATAAGACATCCCTCATGTTTAGTTTTCTTTATCAAATAATTTGTATTCCGCATTTGAATATTATAATTATTTTTAATAAAAGCTAAATTTTTTTAATGAAAGTGGAAATTAAAAAGTATATTTTTTATTATTTATAGCTCTCAATTTACCCATTTTTTTAAAAAAAGTTTAATAACAAAAGTTTTCATATTTTTACAATTGTTATTATTTTTGTTTTATAACATTTTTTTACATACGAAACAAGGATATTTAAATTATTTTTTTACATTTGACAATTCGTCTTCCTACTACTAGTTGGGTTAGCTTTTCTATTTTAAGATAGTTCTTTTTTAAACTATCTTAGTTTAAAGACTTTAAGAATTAAATAATTGCTTATTCATATGTTTATTCAGTAAAACCTAGTTTTCATGGAGTAACATATATATATATTGCACTGAAGTGACAAAAGTCATGGGATTTTAATATCGTGTCGGCCCTCCTTTCGCCCGGCGAAGTGCAGCAACTCGACGTGGCATGGACTCAACAAGTCGTTGGAAGTCTTTGCAGGAATATTGAGCCATTCGATAGGCGTCCATAATAGCGTTGATGGTGCAGGATTTTTGACTCTCGATGATGTCCCATAAATGCTCGATGGGATTCATGTCGGGCGATCTAGGTTCAAACCAGAATGTTCTTCAAACCAATCGCGAACAGTTGTGGCCCGGTGACATGGCGCATTGTCATCCATAAAAAAACCCTATCGTTGTTTGGGTACATGAAGTCCATGAATGGCTGCAAGTGATCTCAAGTAGCTGAAAATAAGCATTTCCAGTCAATGTTCGGTCCAGTCACCAGAGGACCAAGTCCATGCCATGAAAAAACAGCCCACACCATTACGGAGCCACCACCAGCTTGAACAGTGCCTTGTTGACAGTTTGGGTCCATGGCTTCGTGGGGTCTGCGCCACACTCACCATCAGTTCTTACCAACTAAAATCGTGACTCATCGGACCAGGCCACGGTTTTCCATTCATCTAGGGACCAACCGATATACTCACGTGCCCAAGAGAGTCGCTGCAAGCGATGTCGTTCTGTCAGTAAAGGCACTCGAGTCGGTCTTTAAGCCCAAGAAAGCCAATTTCTCCGCACAGTTCTAACAGACAAGTCCCATTGATTTCTGCGGTTATTTGAATTGTCTGTTAATTTACGACTCTTTAGACGTCGCCGGTCTCGGTCGTTAAGTGCGGAAGGCGGTCGACCTTCCATGGTGGGATGTTATGCCTGAAATTTCATACTCTCGGCACACTCTTGACACAGTGGATCTGGGAATGTTGAATTCCTAACGATTTCGAAATGGCATGACCCATGCGTCTAGCTCCAACTAACATTCCGCGTTCAAACTCTGTTAATTCCGTCGTGCGGTCATCATCACGTCAAAACCTCTTCAATTTGAACAGAATGAAAGCTCTGCGAAAGCAGCATTTATACCTGTTCTACGCGATGCTACTGCCATCTGAAAATTTGCATATTGCTATCCCATGACTTTTGTCACTTCAGTGTATATTATAATACAAAACTTTCTTACATTTCTATTTTTCATTCACAATTTCTTAGTTAAAGTTATAGATTTTTTTATTCTTATTTTTAAGAAATTTACATTATAAAAGTTTTATAGCTGAATTAATTTAATCCAAAGAATTTTATCTGTGAATTAGTTATTTTTCTAATTATAATAGAAAGATTTGTAAGTTGGTTATAAAATGTTCAAAATAATTTTTAAAAATATAAATCATTTTCCTGTATATTGTATAATATAGAAAAAACTGTAAAGAAATCTCTATTAAATGATAAATTAATCATACATAAATTGAAATTATAAATATAAATACAAAGATAAAGAAAAATATAAATGCAAATCAGCATGCAGAAATTTCCAACCATCTATAATTAGAAACTTGCATTTCAAAACAGAAACACCAATTTGCTTTTATAAGTAACTTATATTAAATTATTTAAAATTTTATGTGTACATCCTGTAAGAAAGTTAACATAACAATGTAAAAACTTGTATTTTAAAGTCTTACATATAATTAAGTTTAAATTTTATTAATGCAATACATATTTCAACAAATAAATTTTGTAACAAACAAATGAAATGTTATCATTGTTCCAAGCACTACAAAAAGAAATTTTGTAGTTATTGGAACAATTATAACATCTTGCATTAAACATTAAAAAATACATTAAAAATTAAAAGAGTAGAACAAACCTATCAATGAAAATGACTTTAGAAAACGGAATACTAAATGATTCCTCTTGTTGTTTATCTTGATACATGTTATCACAGGAATTGCTAGATGATGAAAACAAATTATCTTTATGACTTTCAGATGAATTTAATGCACTTTCATTGCATTGAGTCTTACTAGAAATTTTCTGTAAATGAAATTGTGAATTCCACCAATCTTTAAATGGGACAGCAGATTTACCAGGGAAAATTAGTAACACCTAAATGAAATATTTAAAAATATTTTAGGTATAAAAATAAAATAAATCTATTAAGAATACTATAATTCTTTTAAAAGTTCTTTAATATATTTAAAAAAAAAAAAAAGAGTTTAATCTATGGTTCTTGGTTTAGTAACAGAGTTCAACACAAATAATGAAATTTTATCTGAAATTATAAAGTCTATAACTACTATTAATAAACCATTTATGAATTAAGATCTGCCATCATATCAACAAAGACAAAATTATTATTGTACAAAACCCTTATTCACCCTATTTTAACTTAGACTAGTAAGTCTTGGATCCTGACAATGAAGAAAGAAAAAAATTGGGGGTACTTTTGAACACAGCGCAAAGAGAAGTATTTTGGAGATGGCAATGAATGAAAGAAAATGATATTTGGCACATATGGAGAAATATTAAGTTACATAGAATGTTCAAAGAATATGATATTATTCCTATTATTAAGCTGGGGGCCTAAGGGCAGAGTGGCTAGCGCTCAGAACTACAGGTTTCAGATTCGAGTCTCAGCGGTCCATGGATGTTCGTAGCGGTACAGAATCTACTTAAAAATGTAGTTCAAGGTCTAATATGATCGTAGAGCATTGTGTAGATAGTGTTTACATTTTAGCATTTTTTTGTAGCATATTTTCAAGCTACAAGTTCCCCCTGGGTACTGCTAAATGAGTAACAATGGTACAGCCCTTGTTTCTGGCATGAAGATTATTGCCAGCTGCATAACTGTCTCTGCATTGCCAGCTGCATTAGAAAAAAAAATGTTATTAAGCTGAGTTGCCTCAATTTTATTGCATACTATTGGTATGAATAACAACAATACAGTGAAACAAATTTGTTTGGTTAAACCAGTTACTATCAGACAAAGGGGTTTAAGTCTTCAAACAAAATAATTTGGAATTTGACCAGAGATACAAATATCTGGCAATATCAATTCAGAAAGCCTTGGATTGCTACACTATGAGGCAAGCTTAATGATTTTAAAACAGAAACATCAATTTGCTTTTGTGAGTAACTTTATTAAATTATTTAAAATTTTGTGTGTATATTTTTTAATTATAACAAATTAATCAAAGAAATGAATTAAAAATTATATGCATATGTAAATTACCTTTTCATTTTCATATGATGGAAAATCAGGATAATTATATATTTTAATATCATCTGGGGCCAACACAGCAGCATGAGCAGACGTGCTTTTTCCATCAACTTCCTTGGGATGTTTGATTATATCAATCTTTATAGGAAGCTTCAATTGAAAAAGGATATTTTAAGAATATGACAATTACGCAGTTTTATTACATCAAGATATGAAATATATATCATATATAGTTTTATTAATGCAAGATATGAAACATGTTCATTAACAAAACTAATTTATTTCAATATATAATAAAAAACAAGCAAAATAAGTAAGCCTTTATTCTTTAGATTTTTAACAAATTCTTCCTCATATTTAAATTTTTTTCAACTTATCAAATGTATATACTAAAAGACTGATTTAATCCATAATCTTAATAGAATCTAAAATTAATTAAATTTTTATTGATGGTTATTTGAAACCCTTAAAAGGAGAATTTGGAATAAAAATTATAGTTTTTAAGTAAGAGACACAGTATGAATTTATTTTCAATTAATGCTCTAAAAGCATTTTAAATACGTTATTAGAATATGATTGTTCACATGAAAAGTAGATTTTTTTTTTATTCAATTAACTGCATGTTTCATACATTTGTAAATTTTAATATACTTTAGAGCACCAGGATTTTTTTTTTTTTTTTAAATTGTACAAAATAAATTATCAAATATTCAATATAAAGAGATGAAGAGTAATTATAAAATATACAAATTACAGTAATGTTTAAAATACTGAAAGCTATTTATAATGAATTCCATACTTTTACCACAATTAGAATTTGTAATAATAGTGAATTACAAACAAGTAATAATAACTTTATTTTAATCACAAAAATTTTATACAAGCCAGTTAACTGGATATCAGAATTTGCCCATTATTGTTTAAAAAGGAATATAAAAAAGCTAACAAATTCATAAAAAGGAATACATTCAACTCACATTAACTTTAGGCAGTCTTTCAGATACTTCTTTGACGGGTACATAACATGTATAACAATAATATTTTCTTGATCTATTACAAACAGTACACGTCCCCACGATTTGGTATATCATCTAAAAAAAGCTAGGATCATTAATCTTCATTGAAATAAATGGATCTTCTGATTTACAATTTTATAAAATGAAGAAGACTCTATAAAGCGCTTTTTAGGTTCCGTAGAAATTTCTTGCATTTTTTTCTAAAATTTTAATTAACTGGAACAGTTTTATTATAAAGATATATAATATTTGTAAGCATATATTATTATTATCATTCCATTATATGAATTTTTTATTATTCTTTATTAAAATTAGAAATATATTAAACTTATATTAGGTTTGATTTCATAAAATATTTGTAATAATATCTTAAACAGTTTCATCTACGATTTCAAATTAATTATCAGCATTTCAAAATAATTAAGCAGCATTTCAAAAGTAAAACCAAAACAAATGTGTTCTATTGCCATATGTTAATAAATAAATTTTATATTAAAATTTATGATGTAATCTAAAAAATTAATAGGTTTTCTCTTACAACTAATTTATCGTTATTATTTCTACATGACATGTAAATTATTTTCAAAAATATAATAAATTAATTTTTTAAATCTAAATTATATTAGCATACATCTCAACAAAAGTGCAAATTTTTCTTCGGATTTTAACTGCAACCATCTTCAATGTTTACAACTTTTGATAATCACACCTTATGTAAGTTTCATCTCCGGTCATTTTCTTGTTCGTTTTTCGAAAATAAAGTATTATTCGAGTTGTAAAAAAAAATAAGTAAATTTTTTAATTAATCTATTAGTTTTAATTAAAAATATTGATTTAAATTTTTACTTTTATTAAAAAAATTATGTTTTTATTAAAGGACTTTAATTTATATTATTAAAGTTTTCTAAATTGAAAGTATAGAGTTATAATAGAATAAATACTACAGTTCTTTGTGGCACATTATATTCATAAAACTTTCAATTTATATCACATTATTTGCAATAGATATTTTGTTACAACACATTTTCTTTTACTACATTTACAAATTATTGTGTTTAATCAAAATGCATTGATTTTTTTTCACATCTCTGAATTATAACATGTTTCTTGGAAATCCAAACATTTTTATAATCATTCTTACATAATTAATCCTTATAAATATATCAATGTGCTTAAATAACTTTTATTATTTTATCTAAGTGGGACACATTTTTCCTTGAAAATTTAATTTTACTTTTGTTTTAGCATTGTTCATGAAAACGAGTAAATAAAAAGGGCAAACTGTGTGCAAATCATTTGATAACTGAAAATAAAGATAAATACACAATTTCATTAAAAAGATTCGACTCATGTCAACTACAGCTGTTAAAACCTTTCATCAGGTTTATCAAATGAAGGAGAATTTTGTAACTTTAAAAAATTTTTCTCTTATCTTTCTTGTACTAAGTCATTGGCTATCTTGTATTTTTAGAGTTATTTTTATATCTTTGATAGGGGGAATAACAATCTTAATGGTAATAGGGTTTGACAGTGTTTTTCCTAGTATCCCCTATTATTATTAGAAATATAATATGTGCAAAAAAAATTATCTATGTTAATAATCAATTCAAACAGTGAATCAGAAAAAGTATGATTCTTAATTTGGATACCAATTTAAATTCAACTTTTATAAGAGCATTGTTATATACTGAAACCAAAAATATTAGTTGAGCTGAAAAGAAGAGAATGAAAAGATTATTATATCCATTCTAAAAATAAAAAATATGGAATTTTATTTCTCTAAAATTAAAATGTAGTTGATGCTAAAATCATTGTTTTAAAAACTTTACTTCCATTGACAGAATCCATATCATCAATACTATAATATTATCATCATCATCATCATTGGTACATTGGTACAATAGCCCTATGGTAGGCCAAAACCACCTGCTGGTAAATTTCTAGCCAGGAGATATTTGCTTTTTTATGGGGGTAGGTTGTCAGCCTATGACCAACACTCCAGTGTCATATTGGACCAGGACCTACAATTTAAAGCGGAATCCGAACTGCCACAAACATCCATATCATCCGAAACCTGTGGCACTGAGCACTAGTCACTCAGCCATCAGACCCAAATATTATAATGTGCAACATTAAAATTTGTTGTAGTTGTGATGTTTGTTAAATGTAAATGCAGAAATGTTAAATGTAAACACTAGTAATAATTATATTAATGACTATTTCATTTACAAATTATTCTGCAAATCAAAGTGTTTTATTATTCAATTTTATGAGTAAATTATTATTTATTTATGATTCTAAATAAAAAAGTTGTATGCCCCATTAGCAGTTTAGTGTGTAGCTTGGAGCACACTGAAACATTTTCAGATAAATTATAAATTAATTATTTTTAAAGTTGCATGAAAATGTTTTTAAAAAAGATTACAAAAATAACATAACCTTTTAAAAAAATAATAAACTATAAAAAAATTTTATTACTGAAAAATAAAAACTATAATTATACTTTACCCCTGCATATTTACTATGTGTTTCATAGCTATATCTCTTTAATTTTATTAATTCTTTTTATTGATATTTCATGTATTCAATAGTTATTTATAATTTTCTTTGTATTCTTTCAGATAATTTTTTTTCTTCGTGGAAATTTAAATCTGCTAATGTTTTGTATTAGAAACAAACAAATTTCAAATAAAGACTGTGTTATTTCAATATAAAGAACTGGAAAATTTCATGTTATAAAAAAAGATAATCTCATTTTCATTTACAAGGAGGATACATTTCATCATGTCTCGTCCGATATCTGCATTATTTTCTAGAAACTGTAGAATAAATTTCATTTATTCTTATTTTAGAACTACTCATTCCGTTTTTACATCACCTTTTAATTTTATCACAGTTAATCGAACTAGTTCAGTTCCTGTATCTGAAACAATACAAGTTTCTAAATATGTGCAGCCTTTAATTCATCAATCAGTGAATGAAATCTTGTGTGAGTTTGATAAAAAAAGCATTTCTGGACCTGAATCAGTATCTATATTGAAAGCTTTGCGAATTCAAGTCATGTTTAAAGGAACTAATATTGATTCCTTCAATAATGATGCCAGATTTAAAGCTCTGTGTGAAATTTTTGAAAAAAATTGCTCTGTGTTGAGGCCTAATCTTTTAGTATCAGGTTTACGATGTTTACTGAAGTTGGTATTCCATCAAACTCTCCTTGTATTATTTCTGCTGAAGAAAGAATTTTATCTTCTCTTCAAAGCTTTTCAGCTTTCCTTACAATTGTTGTCTTTATTACCATCATAAATATACTGAAACAGATTTACAAAAGAAAGTTGTTTTAAAAGTTGATTGATCATCTAAAAATAAATTTTTATGGAGTAAAAATCATCGTCAGAAGTTTTAATGTTAGTTCATATTTTTCATTTATTTGATAAGGATTTTCAAAAAATTCTAGAACAAAAATTTTTACAACTAATACCATCATTTAATGTTAGTGAATTGTGTAAATTAGTTTATTTAATGGCAGAAAAGTCTTATAGAAATGTGTTCATTTTGAATGCTATAGCTTTTCATTTAAGGCAGAAAACAGATAAACCAGATCTTAAGGAAACTATTGACTTGTTTTATGCTTTCAAGAAATTGAATTTCTTTGAACCAACATTGTTTGCTATAAAATTGAATCCTGTAGAGTCTGAAATTTTATCTATTAAGGAAGCATCCATGATCACTGGATTGGTAGCAGCTTGTGGATGTATGAGATGGAGAAATGAGGGTAAAAGAAAAATGTTATTTTTACATGTTCATGTATATTTATAAATGATTTTTTTTAATAAAAAATAGTCAGTACAAGAAAATTAATCATTTAAATAGAATGAAAATTGTTTTTAAGTTTAAACTCAATAAGTTAATTCAAATTGAATAATATAAGTTCATAAAAAAAAATAAATGTATGTTCTTATTTATAGTAGAGAAGTAATTATTATTGTAAGAAAGTGCATTTTCTTTACCTGTTCTTGTTAATTTAGTACCTTCTCAAAATTAAGATTTGAATACTCAAATGACTTACCAATAATTTTATTCTGAAAATTTGTAAATTGCATGGCTGTTTATTTCTGAGAGTGATATAGTCTAACTTGTTGATTTAAGTAACATATCTTTTTATTATTCGAATCACATATTGTTTGGAATTTTATAAATCTGATTTGATACTGAATGTTTCAAAATATCTAAGATTTTAACTTGAGAAATACTTTTTAAACAAATAAAACTTCTATTAAAAAAATTATACTTAAAAATAACTTAGATGAAATATCAAAATTATCTTGAATGTGACATTTTTTAAAAATCTGTTTTAACAATAAGATTATGAAATAATTGAGAATATTAGTATTCCTGCACTGTTTAATTAAGTTTACTCTTAAGAGCAAAAAAATTAACATTAAGAACCAACATCAAGATTAGAAACTTATTTCTCAACTAGCCTTGTGCTGTGCATTGAACTATTATATATATATATATATATATTAAGTTCAATGCAGCTTAAGGATAGTATTAAAATATATTTATTTTTATTTTAATTATGAATGTTATATTTTTTAGGTATCCTAGAAAAGTGTATAGAATGGATAGAGAAGAATTTGAATTCTTGCAGTTCTCGAGATTGCATTTCATTTGTTTTAGCAGTTGCGGCCCTCAATTACTGTACCTCATCAGTAAAAGATCTTGTTTCAAAGATGCAGCCACATTTTATAATTGAAAGCAATTTGCCACCAGACATTTTATTGAATATTACTTGGTCTCTAGCAATATTAGGCATTACCCCAAAAGAATTATTGCAGAAAGTTCTCTCTCCAGATTTCTATAAACCTTAATTAGCAAACTTCTTTTTCTTTTTACTCATTACATTTAAAAACAATGTTCAGATTTTGACAACAAATTCTAAGTTCTCAAAAATAAAAAGTGTATGTTTAATTCATTTTTTCATCTATATAATTGTTGCATTTATTTTATTTTATTGTTTAGATTTGTTATTAAAATCAACAGTTGCATTTTAAATACTAATCAAAGAATTATATAAGTCATTAATTTTCTTACTAGTATCTTGACTTGACTTGTGGCTTTGAGAGTTATGCTGGCTAACATATAAATATAAATATTAAATAAATATATATAAATAAATATATCATATAAATATTTAATGGAAAATATAAAAATTTCACTTAAAAATCTTAATTTATGCTTTAATTATTATTTATTTATTTATTATTCTTATTATATGATAAAAAAATTCATTAAAAATAAAACTATAAAGCATTGACAGGAAATAAATGTATAATTAAAAATACAATTGTAAATGCAAAATATGAATGATGTTATATTAAGAACATGTATTTATACTTAAGCATAATTTAATGGATTATCTATGAGTAGATTTTAATGAACTATTTATTTTATTATTTGGTTGACTTTCCTACTAATAAATTCCAATAATCCAGTAAAAATTTTTACTTAAAATATTTCATAATTTATTGATTACATTTTTTATGTAAAAAAGAAATATATTTATTGCTGAGGAATTGGAAAAGAACAAAAAAACTACAAATAAAAATTATTTATAAATTTTCTAAATAAATAAATCAGCTTTATTCCCTTAAAGATAAATTTAGTAATTTTTAAATTATAGATTAGAATGATAAATTGTAATCTAAAACTAATTCATATAACTGTTTCAAAAAATTGGTGCTTAACACTATGGATAGTTTTTTAATTTGAAAAACATGGATTTTCTTTTTTATACAATTTAAATTCATGTTTTACTTGAAACATTTTAAAGTATGGCTCAATTTAAAATTTATTATCAATGTATTTTTATTGTTTCTTGCAAGTAATTGGAAACAATTATATATGTCTGACTAAATGTTCAGTATACTATTGAATTTTTAATTGCATATAATTACTTGCTTGTTAATGATTTTCTTAAATATTTTCTAGATCAATCTGACTTATACATTAGAGTGAGTAATGAGCTGAAACTATTGAATTTAAAAAGTGTTCTAAAGAAACACTTTTCTGATTGTGTTTTTAGGTGTGATTTGCATTTATCACCCACACAGGTATTATTTACTAAAAGTGAATATTTAATCATGATTTGTAATTAAATTTAGACAGATATTTAACCAAGCAGTTAATAGAAATTTATGATGAACTATATTTTTAACAATAAATATATATTAATTCTGTATCCTCCTAATATTTACATACAAGTTTTTTAAAAAATCTACTTATTGTTTTACATATTTTTTATTCATAAGTTATATTTTATAAACATGTATGTTATTCAAAAACATTATAATTTTGTGCCTTTACTTATAATTTTTTTAAAAAAAAATTATAATAATGACTTAAAAAGACAAGGTTACAAAGTTTTTTTATTATTCTGATTATAAAAATTATAGTAAAGAAACTATTACAATTTAAGTATTATTATTTGTTTGGGTATTGCAAGTATTGTTATAAAGTTTTATGCTATCAAATTTTTGTGCTATATGCAGAAAATTTCCTAGCTCCTCACCAATTTGTTCAGGGTACAAAAGTGAGAAAAGAAAACCATTCTAATTAAAAATAC
>BPLR01017387.1:0-29155 GCA_021605095.1 Caerostris extrusa
TTCCTTCCGTATAGCTATGTCTACCTACTTCTTCCGTCTTCCGTTATATCATTTACCTAGATCACTGCTGGTGATCTGTCCGTTGAATACATAACCGAAACACCAGGTTCTGCGGTGTACAAAAATATAATGCATTTTATTTATATATTTCGAAAACCTATAAATCTGATTTCTTAAACCATAAAAAATGATTTTTAAATAATTTAATATGTAATTTGTTTGAAATCTAGAAAAGTCTTAAATTATAGTTATTGTTGTCTAATATAGTTTATTTCCAATGGCAAGGCAATACAAAAAAAGGTAAAAATACAAAATAAAAGAAGAAAATGTACACAAAAAAAAAGTTCAACAAGTTGGCCGAAGAATACATTGCTTTAAGAGTTATCTAGTTTGCCAGTTATGACGAAAACACTGTAGAAGAAATGAATTCGTCATCTTACGGGTTCTTTTAGTTGTTCACAAATGTTGACTTGTCGGTGGTTCAAAATGAATCAACTCTCTTGAATTAATTATTGACTATTTTATTACACATACTAGGAATATTTAAAATTTTGTACAATATTTACAAGTTAACCACACATTCTAATCTCTAATGCCATTAAACTCTCACAGATTACCTCTCTCTCTCTCTCTTGCTATCCAAGCACTCTCAATACTCGCTCTTCTTTCGCCCAATTAACTTGAAGCGTCGCAGCGCCTTCTAACGATCATTCATTCATCTTTTTTCCACACCAGTATGAAGGGATTTCACATGAAGTGCCAAGCAATGGTGGCGATGAGCTCGGTTTGTTAGTAGTGCCAAATCACAAAGAATGCAATTTGGTTCGTCAAACATCCTAATGCGATACAGATGTTTATTAGATCAGTTCTTTTTATTGAGACAAGCCACCAGCATTATATTGCAATACACGCAAACCAACCGGATGGCGGTTTAGTACAGCAGCGAAATCTCACGCCAAAAAAAAAACTGTAGGCCACTTAGCCGTATAGCCAAGATGGACCACTAGGAGATAGGCCTACATTGCACCTGGTTGTCTAAACTGTAAGAATAGGGAGGAATTAATTTTATTGAAATCTCTCTGTAAAACTGAGAAATAATCTTTGCACTATTACTTAAGTATATGTACCATGTTAAAATTTTAGATTTTTTAATTTCCCAGATATAGTCTTGATCAATGACAATCAATTGTTCTTTCTACTTTTTAGTACATAAATACTTGTAATTTGTAAGCCTTGATTCTTTTGTTCCATTTGATATAATCTCAAAAGGAACAAAAGAATTATATAATAAAGATCGAAAGAATAAAGATTAAAAAAAAAAAAAAGAGTAAAGGTTAAATCAAACGGAATAAAAGAATCAAGGCTTCCAAATATCAAGTATTTATGTACCAAATCTCTTCAGTGGTTAATATTTTTAATTAAAAATTATTTTAATTGAAAAAATATCAAAACTTATTTTCAAAGTTATATACTACAACAATGAAAACAATCCAACACTGCTTGCATATCGTAGCAGTCAGAACTGGTAATATTTTATTTTACTTTACAGTATTGGTGAGTACATATTGGTAATGTTAGACTGTAAAATATAGAACTAAAAAATTCTCCTATGTCACAAAAAAAAAAAAAAACGTGTGTAAAGAATGCTATGAAGAATGAATGAAATGTGTGTAAGTATGCTATCTTTTAACGTTTCAAATGTTTCCCTCGTTCATTATCACATTTAATAGTAATTTTTTTCTTTTGCATATCTGTTGATTTTTCAATCTTACCAATATTTGTCAATATCTATAAAAAGTCACTTTTCTGTCGATATAAAATGAATAAATCCTATCAAACAAAAAAATTAAAAAAAGAAAAACTGAAAAAAAAAGAAAACTAATTATTTAAAAATGTATATGTAAAAAAGTATATATAACCAGAATAGAAACAGATAACTTACTTATTCAAAACAAATTAAATAAACGGTTGGGCCGATATACAGGTTAGCCATAAAATATAGAATTTAATGTAAGAACAAAAAACATAACAGCATTCTTAAAAAAGAAATTAAAAACTATAGATTCCAAACGATTTTTTTTTTCTTGAAAAATTTCATTTTCACTTTGAAATAAAATTATCTTTGCTTTCACCAGACGATCTTTTAGAGCAATTTTAAATTATTTAATTGTTTAATTATATAATTATTAGCACGTGAAAGAAATTAAAAATATTATACATAGAAAAGCTTGTGTAAGAAATTGTAAAAAAAAAAAAAAAAAAAAAAAAATTAATGAGGTCAAGGACACGAAAAAGTGATTAGATACAAAAAATTGATCAAAGGCATGAAAAATCCGGCTTTTCAAAATAATATCCATATATTTATGGGTATTTTTATTTATTTATTTATTTTTTTTTTTGCAATTTAGAAAATTCATTCCTGAAAAAAAATTAAGAAATTTTTGTAAATCACAAACAAATTTTTTGAAAGAATAATCCAGCATTTAACGTTTTCAAAACTTTACAGTCCTACACAACTTGATCAGTTAATGTACCCTTAATATTTGAAACTGAAAAAATGTAACCCTTATTTGAATTTTAGATTGACATTGGAAGTTTTACCATAACCTTGCTATAGTAGTACTGGTTGACTGTTAGTTTCTGTGGTTTCCTAAAATCAACAAAATGCAAATTACTTTTTTAACATTCACAAAAAAAAAAAAAAAAATATGAGTAATGTTTTAATGTTTTTTAATTGCGTATGACATTGTTCATAGCATTCGCAAAATTACGCAAATAACAAAACAAAAAAAAATTGATTCGTTGCGAGCTTTTGTTAGATTTGAGTTGCCCAATAAAATATTACCAATGTGATTCCACTGATTTCTTGGAATCAATAATGGCAATAAAAAATTTCTTTCAAATAAACATCAATTTGCATGTAACTTGATTTATTAAAAAAAAAAAAAAAAATTCTTTCAGCAGAAAATAATTATTCATCGATAAATCATAATAATTATTTTATGTAAAACATGTTGTTGTCCTTGCATGAAATTCTTAGTCCACAAAAATGCTTTAGGGACAAATGAAAATCTATGAGTTGTTCGAATTTCGAACGAAACGCCAGTAGTTAGAAACATTGCATTTTGAATTGTTTATGGCCCTCTAGCGGTGAGAACGCTTAACTACGAAATATTTTGAATCGATTAGTTCCTGAAAATATTTATTAATTTTTGGTTTTTTTTTTTTTTTTTTTTTTTTTTTCTGGAAAAATTAATTATTAATTTTTTAAATTAAATTAAATTTCTTTTTAAGTTTTAATTATTATTTTTTAAGAATAAAATAGTTCATTTTTCTTGACATTTGAATTTTTTCGAATTTTGAACTCAAATTTTTTGTTGAATAAAAATTTTGGAAATTCATTTACTCTGCTAAATTATTCGTAAGTAGTTTCAGTTTTTCTATAATTGTTAAAAACCGCAACAAAAAATTACAGAAAATTTAAATTATTTAAATTAAAAATTTAATTATTTTAAAACGTATCACTTTATTTGAAAATGTATTTTATCACACATTTATTTTATAATAACATTTAATTATATTTTTACAACACATTTATTTTATTTTATAATAAATTATTATATATGATAATTCTTTATTTACTTATTTATCACTTTATTTAAAATATATTATTGCTCGTTGTATTTTATTAATGGCTTATCTATACACGAATATATTCTATTTATGTAAAAGAAAACAATAAAGTAATCAAAACAGTTGCTTTATTTAACAGAACAAACTGTATTTGAAAATATTTTTTGATTACGATCAAAAATTAATGTAAAGCCGACAAATATAACGCAAATCTAAATCTTGCGAATCTAATCTAATCCACGCAAAAAATTTTGTTTGTTTGCTTAAAAATATTTTTCGAAAATCTGCATAAATTTTCATTTAACAAACCATACTATACAATAATAAATGGAATAGTTTCATGTGCGTTTCATTTTGAATTCCTTTGAAATTTTTTCTTGGAATTATAACGAGAATGAAACATGTGCGAAAACTTTTATACTAGGCGCTGTATTTTGTTTGCGTGGCAATCTTTTTGTTTTTGAAGTGTGGAAAGCTCGTTAAAAAATCACAGTGACATTTACAGTGACAAAAGTGGACATATTTAAGTTTTCCCAGAGTTTAAACTTCGCTGATTTTATGGATCAAGGTATGAATAAAAAAAAAATGTCTTTATTTTAGAATAAAAAAAAAAAAGAATATTCATGTAAATTGTGATCGAAAAACCACGTAAAAATCAAGATTTCTCTTGTCAAGCCTGTTTTACTCAGGTGCATCTTGTATGCGTGGAGCCCTCTTTTTTTACACCGCATTCCGAATCACTTAAAATATATATTTTTATCACACTTGGTAAACTTTGGGATCCATTACAGAAATAAACATACATATAAGAGCAGAAATGAATTATATTTAGACCAATCATATATGATTCACATAGGATAACTCTATAATGGAAATATAAATCGCTTAAGATTTTATCAGTGTACTTAAGGTGTATTGCAGAGGTTCATACATTTTTGTAACGATTCTGTATATATATATATACTATTACTATACTTTTACAATAATTCACCTTTGTCACGATATTCGCTCGATTGATCTGTTTTTCCGTCGTAAGCATAAATCCGAGTCTCATCTCCGGTTATGGTGCATTTCATCGTGTTCTGATAGTCCGAAAGCATTGTTTCACACACTTCAACGCGACGTTTTCCAAAAATTCAGTGTTTTCGGTATCAATCGAGATTTGAAGCTTTTGAGGCCCAAAACATTTTTTAAAAGGGAATTGACCGATCCTTTTGAAACTCCAACATCATCAGCAATTGTAAATCGACGGTTTGCAAGCACCAAATCTTAAATTTTTTGGACGTGAGCTTCGTCGGTTGAGGTGGATGGTCGACCAGAGCGCTCTTCGTCTTCAAAGCGTTCTCTGCCTTCTTTGAACTGCTTATACCACTTGTAAACATTTCTGTTCGGTATAGGAATGCTCACCGAATGTATTCTGCAACATTCTATACGTTTCCGCACATGAATATTCATTCCGCAAACAAAATTGAATGCAAGTTCTTTGCTGAATTAATTCAGCCATTTCAAAAACCGCCGGAATCAGTTTTAGCGTCTCACAAAGCCAAGCGTAACTCAAACACTAATGAATATTTTGACATCAAATTTCACGCAGATGTCAAGGACGGTGCCAGCAACCTAAAAAAAAAAAAAAAATGGAAATTCCATAGGCCCCTGGAATTTTAAAATGGTCTTACTTTTTGAACACAGTATATATAGTAGTATATAATTCTTCTGTACATGTGTTTGTCACGAAACTCCTCCTAGACGGCTGGACCAATTTTGATGAAATTTTTTGTGTATGTTTCAGCGAGTCCCTGAATGGTTTAGATTCTCAACTGGAACCAGTAGGTGGCGCTGCAATCGATATAATTCTTTTGTACGTGTTTTTGTCACTGAATTCCACCTAAACAGCTTGACTGATTTTGATGAAATATTTTGTGTGTTTTTGTGGATCCTTGGATGGTTTAGATTCACAATTGCACCCGGTAGGTGGCTCTGCAATCGGGTTCTTCTGAATTTGTGTTTGTCACTGAATACCTCCTAAACTGCTAGACCGATGTTGATAAAATTTTTTGGGTGTGTTTCACAAAACATGGAGAATATTGTTATGTTATTTCCCTTTGTTGTAAGTCGCCAGCAGATGGTGCTGCAGTCTATCAGCTTCTATACCCGTTCAACTAATCGCTATGAAAATTGGTAATAATTTGTATTCGAGTATAGAAAATGGGTTCGCGCTATCCACTTTATTGTTACTTTTGCCACCAGAGGAGTGCTGCAGCATTTCATCTTATATACCGTTCAAACGTTATCCATGAAAATGAGTATGCACCTATATTGGAACATGGAGAATATATTCACGATATGTAATTTTCTACAATGCAATTTATTATGATTATTATTTTTTTTTTTTTGTAGGACAACGTATGCCGGGTTCTACTAGTTTTATTTTCTAACATGTTCAATGCTAAACTATCATAAGACATCTTTATTTCTAAGATAAAAGAACTTTTGTAAAAATATCAAGATTGATTTTTGTTCCACTTTTCCACGATAATATTCCAGAGTTCATTGAATGTTTTAGGACGCTGTTTATATAGAGCCTGTTTTAAAAGCCCGAATGCACAATAATCCATAGCAGACATATCTAAGGACTTGGGTACGATGCATTTAAATGAAATAGTGTCAGTTCCGGTTTTTATTTCTCGTTTTTTTTTTCCAAATATAGAGCAATAGATTTGGAGATATGACTCGTAGGTTTATCCGGAAGAAACTTAACTCAGTGAAGATAGTTTAGATAAAGTGATGGAATGCCTACTTTTAAAATTGATGATGCATATTTCTGATAGTAATCCGAGTTAATTTTGGCATTTTTTCTACTGTCATTATTTTACGTTTTCCGTCATAAGAAAATCCAGCATTAATCATAAAAACATTTATCAAGGGCCTCAATGGCTGAGTAAGTAACGCTAGGTACCAGAGGTTTCGAGTTCGGAATCCACTTTAAGCCGTAGGTCCCAGTCTGATATGACTGTAAGGGCTGACAAACCTATCCCGTAAAAAGCCATTGTCACGGAGCTAAATCAGACCTCTACCTACGGATACTCCATCACAACAGAAGTTGCCCCCTTCCTTTTCAGCAACAGCGGGCGAAGAAGGAAGGACATTGCTTTTCGGGAGGACTTTCAAGGCCATATCAGTTTGCCTTGTTGTGTTACCTTCAACGCGAGGAAGGTGACACAACAAGGCAAACTGATAAGGAAAAGAAACGTGATAGGAAATCACCATTACCACTCAAATAATGAATTTATCACTGCACATACATCCATCATTTTCCCTCCGTAGCTTAGTTGTATGAAGACAATACGATTTGTGGTTACATGACTTTTCTCCCTCGCATAACAGGTTCGACGCAGTTTACTACCTAGTATCCCCCTAGTAGTATTTTGAATATCCCCCTACTGAAATGGGGAAACTCAAAATTCATCACCATCATCAATGGCGCAACAGCCCCATGGTGGGTCAAGGCCGTCTGCCTACTTTCAGATTTCGAGGCGGCAAGAGATGTTTTTTTTTTTTTTTTTGCAGGGTAGGATTGTCAGCCCTACGCCCAGCAGTCATATGAGACCGGGACCTACGATTTATTGTAGATTTCGAACCACTACAAACATCCATGGCACCGCCGGGACTCGGACCCGAAACCTATTTCATCGAAGGCCAGAGCGCTGGTCACTCGGCTATCAGGCCCCAAACTCAGGATTAGAATTGAAAAATAGGAGATACAAGTTCATAAAAGGGGACTGAATGGCCGAGTGGCTAGCGCTCTGGCGCTCTGTACCACAGGTTTCGAGTTCGAGTCCCGGCGGTGCCATGGATGTTTGTAGTGGTTCGAATCCACGTTAAACCGTAGGTCCCGGTCCTATAGATCGTAGAGCGTTGCGGGGCATTGTTACTCCACGTCCGTATCTTCAAGTTACACGCGCCCCTGGGTAATGCAAAGTGAGTAACGTCTGTGCAGCGCTTGCCTTAATGCATCCAAGACCAAGCTATCTAAGCGTTTGCCAGCTGCTTTAGAACAAAAAAAAAAAGTTCATAAAATAGAGGGCCTGAATGGCCGAGTGGCTAGCGCTCTGGCGCTCGATGATATAGGTTTCTGGTCCGAGTCCCGGTGATGCCATGTATGTTTGTAGTGGTTCAGAATCCACTTTAAACCGTAGATCCCGGTCTACGGTCCAGGATCGTAGAGCGTTGCGGGGTATTGTTACTCCGCGTCCATAGCTTACCTTAGGGCTACACGCACCTCCTGAGTAGTGCTAAGTGAGTTACGTCTGTGCAACGCTTGCCTTAAGGCATCCAAGACAACTGTCTAAGTGTTTGCCAGCTGCATTAGAACAAAAAAAAATGTTCATAAAATAGAAAATTGGTGAGAAGAAATCTCCATTTCATCTCAACTAAATTACTTTATTAAATATTAAACTTATTTTTTTGAACGCGTTTTTTTACAGCAGAAAATGCCAAAAGCTATTTTTAGCATTTGAAGTATGAACATTTTCTAAGCAGAATTAATTCCTTTGAAATCCTTAAATTAATTTGAATAAGTGCTCTGGTGCTCGGTGCCACAGGTTTCGGGTTCGAATCGCGGCTGTTCTATGGATGTCAGTAGTGGTTCGGAATCACTCGAAACCGTAATTATTAAAATTAATGATTAAGCATCATAATTTACATTAATTCACTAACATTCATAATTAAATAGTAGTATTCAGATGTTTTGTAATGACATTTGATTTTAAATGTATAAAAGACGTATAGCCGCGTCATTTGCAAAATATTTTGTCCAAGGTGTTATTTATAAATGACACCTTATACAAAAAAAAAAAAATAACATTTATAATTAAAAAGTTATTTACCCAAAAAATATTCATAATACAATTTGAGATGCCTTCCACGAAAGCAAAAGAAAAATGACAAATACTTTTCGACGATTTTCAAACGATTTTCAAACTCTAGATCGATTAAATTCTGTAATTCAATTATGAAGCACTGTATAATATTAAGCACTATTAAATATAATAGTGTATTATTTTATTATTTACACGCGGTACATTATATGTGTATAACTTTGTTTTCACATACTGCGAATTTGGGATTTATTCAATCAAGGAAAATTTGATGGATTTATCTTATACAAATTCTATCGATTTATAAAGTGTTCTTGTTTTATTCTTGTTGGCGTTTTTGAAGTTCAAATCAATTTTGAAAGGTAATAAAGAATAAAGAAATTAAAATATTTCTTTTAAAGAACTGTGCGACTGAATAAATTCAAAACTAAATGATGAACATTATGGTGTACAAAATATTAATCAAACACAATATCAATGTAGAACACTGTACTTCACCCTCTACATTTTCAATATTTTTTCATATTTGTTAAACTATTTTATCATGAAATACATACCGCGGTGCCATGGGTGATTGTAGTAGTTCGGAATCCACTTTAAACTGTAAAACCCGGTATAATAGGATCGTAGAGCGTTGCGGGGTTACTGTTACTCCGCGTCCGTGGCCTATCTTCAAGCTACACGCAACTCCTGGGTAGTAAGTGAGTAACGTCTGTGCAGGCTTGTCTAAAGGCATCAAAGACAACTGTCTAAGTGTTTGCCACCTGCATTAGAACAACAACAACAACACATAAAAAAAATTCATAAAATAGAAGACTGGTGAGGAATACTTTTAAGAAATCTCCATTTTAGCTTTTGTTTCTACTATTCTAACGAACAGTAGGAGTTGAAGATGCCCTAAATTGTAGGATTGAAAAGTGCGTATAAAATGCTAATTACTTGGAGGAACTGAAGCGAGAACCAAGTTGAACAAACTTTAAATAAAAGGTATTATAAGTTCGATTGTTATCAGTTCTCTTGTTCCTAAGTGTTAATGCAGAATGAACCGGAAAGATGTCAGATGATAATGAACTAGAAAGATGACGTAAAATGAAGATTATGTTTTAGAAGAATTATGTTTTTTTAAGCTCTTTGGAGTTTTAAGTTATGCGATGAATGCGATTTGAGCAAAAAATACCTGAATATTTTAGGTAAAACTGTGTTTTTTTTTTTCAGGCATGCCTTACTGATTCAATTTGACCTGAATTCTCGAAATTTTCTTAGAATCAAAATAGTAAACTATATTTAATAATCAAATTATCTTAAATAAAGAAACATTAATTCATTAATTCAATAGTTTTTCGTGTTAAAAATATTATATCCTATCAATATAATATAATAATCAAATGACTTTAAAAAAAAATGGCGCATTATAGACACTTTATAATTTATATTCACATTTTAAGACAGTAAAGATTCTCGTGGGCCTGATTGTCGACTAACTAGCGTTCAGGCGCTCGGTGCCACAGGTTTCTGGTTCGAATCCCTGCGGTGCCATGAATGTTTGTAATAGTTCAGAATCCATTTTTAGCAGTAGGTCCCTTCTAATATGATTGTAGAGCCTAGGATAGAACTGACAGTTCTAGCCCGTTAAAAGGAAACCTCGCCTGTCCCGAAATCTGCCAGCAAGCAGACGGCCTTAAAAAATTTCTGTGTAGGAAGCTAGTATGTAGAAAGACTCAGGTATGAATCCGGTAGCACCGATGCACTCACTGTTTTCAGGGGTCGAGTGGCTAGCGCTCTGGCGCTCGGTACCACAGATTTTGGGTTCGAATCCCCGCGCTGCCATGTATGTTTGTAGTGGTTCAGAATTCACTTTAAGCTGTAAGGTCCTGGTCTCATATGATCGTAGAGAGTCACAAAGCCCAATTCATTCTTCCTCTCGCATCATTCTTAAACTGTAAAGGGTCAACTTAGTTCTAGCCACAGTGATGTGGTGCAGTAGTAGCAGTCAATGTTTTCAGAAACGAGGATAATCAATAAAAAATTGTGACAGCATTTGAAAGGACTCTAGTAGTGCTTATCAATCTACCTGTTGGATGTTATCAGAGTTTCCTCTGTCCTACTCATAGCACAGTGGCGACGCGCGGCGCTGGTGAGTATTAGGGAGGAGGTTCAATCAACTGGTGGTTTTGTTGTAGTCACTGTTTCAAAAACCGGAGCCTCGATGGCGTTTGGGATCGTCTTTTTCGTTAGTCGGACTACCTGGTGGGAGTTTTCCAAGTTTTCTCCCATACGAAATGCAAATGCGGAGTAGTTCCAACTAAAAGTCCTCCCGGAAAGCACTGCCCCTCCTTCTTCAACATCACGGAGCCAAGTCAGACTTCTACCTACGAGTGCCCCATCTCAATAGAAGCTGCCCATTTTACCTCCATCCATTAGTGGATTACTCATTGGATGTCCGTCCCTCACTGTAGGATACTTAGGATTAGACAACAACATAACGTGGGTTGTTATTAGCGGTCAAACTGAGACAAAAGCCATTCGCCCCTCACTCGATCCAATCTGACTCTGTGCGTCTGCTGAGCTGCCAACATTCGCAGTTAGCATGCATGGGGACTCAGGCATGAATCTGATGGTACCTGTCGCTGCAGTCACTGTCTTCAGAAACGAAAATATCCAATGGAAATTTTGACAGCATTTGAAAAGGCTTTTGCAGTGATTATCAAGCTGCCAGTCGAAAGTTTTCAGAGTTTTCTCCCATACGACACACAAATGCGGCGGTGATGAAGGAAAAACTCACGATCGGTGATCTTACATCGGTGGGCTGTTCATAAGATAGTACATAAATAGATTAAGAGGCTCAACGATATTCAACAACAAAGGAGGGAAGAAGACATTAATTTGGTTTGTCGCTCTACGCTCATTTTGTACACACATTGGGCTAATGTGACTGTTACCTACAGTTTAACGTGGATTCCTAACCACTAATAAACATTCATGCTACCATCAGGATTCGAATATGAAGTCTGTGGTACCAATGGCCAGAGCGCTAGCCAATTGGCCATCAGGCCGTAGGGAAGAGAGGAGCTAGAAGTGGTCCGAATGAGTTATTAGTCACAGTAAATTTTTCTTCAATAAATCGCAGCGGCCTGATGGCCAATTAGCTAGTGCTCTGGCCATTGGTACTACAGGCTTCATGTTCTAATCCTGGCTGTGGCATGATGTTTGTGAGTGGTTCGGAATCCCCGTTAAACTGTAGGTCCCGGTCTAATTAACCAAAAGTGTGCACAAAATCACAATAGAGCGATAAATTAAACCTTTAACCCTCAATAAATGATACATTTGGTTTCATTTTATAATCGTAAGTGAGCGATTACAAAATGAAAGCAAATAAATTCAATCATCAAACAATGAATTGATATTTGATCATTCAATGTATTGATATTTGAATCATGAAGAAATGAATCATTATTACAAACAAACGTGTAAAATTCAATCGATTTCTGATAAATCCTTCATTGTAAGCTAATTTTAATGGCATTGAGTGCATTTGCATTTTGCTGTTACGTGAAGAAAAGTATATATAGATTAAGATTTCAAGACAATTTCGTAATATGATCTTATCTGAGTTCGAATGTACGATTTGAAGAGAAAAGAAGATATTCGAAAAGTGCCTTGATCTCTCGAAAGCTTGCTCTTGTAGATAAAACTCCAGCTTATCAAACATTTGGTTAGTAAAATTCTTACTGTTTTAGTCATTGAAATTTTATTGAACTTTAATAGTTTTAAAAAAGCAACGATTTTTTATATTGATAACAGGAAGAAAAAAATGCTGCCTTTTTTTATCAATTCTTTTGCATTGTAGCCAATTTGTTATTGCCTTATTTTTTTGCAACTCTTTTACGTTGTGTCGTTACTTTTCAAACATTTCTTATCTTTTATAGATGATAAGTCTGCCATTTCGTAACTACTGTATTTTGGATTGTTTTCTGCGATCACATTTCATTCACGAGATAATTACATCACGTTCTTTTTTCAAAAAAATAAGATGATACAAATTGAATAATCTTTGCAAATGAGACGTAATCTTATCTTGACCTACCAATATGGGGGGGGGGTTCCAGACGTCAAGATCGCGCCAAACGGAGAATATTTTTTCGAACGAATTCCAATCAAAACAAATACTAATTGAAGTTACAGTTAAAATCATTTGTCTAGAAGAGGGGTGGCCAAACCAAATGATCTTGCTGGCCACTTTGGAAATGCATCATAACCTCGCTGGCCGCATGTAAAATTATATGTCCCTATATTAGATTTAGACCTACTATAGACAATTTTTTGGAGTAAAAAATTAAAATATAATGAGTTGTTATTATTGTGTTTACTATTATTTTTACACGTAAACATAAATAATATAATAATAATGATACTAAAAGCACATTGTAAAGAAATATATAACACTAAACATGAAATATAAAATATATATCAATATAAATGAAGTAAAAAAATGAACTCATTAAAAAATATTAATTTTACTAGTGCGATATTTGTTTGCGCAAGAATATTATTTCAAAATCATAGTTAATTTTTTCACGTAATTTCGCCAGTTAATTTTTTAATACATGTATGCATACATAATGTATATTTTTAATAAATTGTTTTTCACTACTTTGGCCATTATACAATAAATATATTTTTAAAAGTGTGATAAATCTCATGGGCCGGAAAAATATTCAAGGTGGGCCGGGAGGGCGCCCCTGGTCTAGAACAACGGAAAAAAATAAAAATAGTAAAAGAAGTAATTCTTTACATCGCGGATACTTTAGAGCAGGGGTCTCCAAACAACGGCCCCCGGGCGGGCCAGTGTCATCAATTCGGCCCGCCAGTGTCATCAATCCGGCCCGCGACAGCGAATAGTTTATTGTTGCTGTAATAAGTTGGATAAAAAAACACATTAAAACGCTAGAAATTATAGATAATGGTAGAAAAATTAAAACGGTTTTGGCCCTTGGTACTTACTGGAGTAAACAATATGGCCCTAAGGCTGGAAAGTTTGGAGACCCCTGCTTTAGAGGATTCAATCATTTTGATGACATAATTAAATATGTTCCTATAGCTAAATTCATAGCTATAGGAACATATTTAAAAAAGGTTCTAGAAAAATTTAGTTCTGTAAAAAAGGTAAACAAGCGGTTTCCACACGTCAAGATCGCTCCAAGCAGGGAACTTTTTTCGACGAATTCCAATAAAAAAAATACCAATTAAAGTTACAGTTAAAATTATTTGTCTCGAACAATGGAAAAAGAAATTAAAATAGCAAAAGAAGAAATTATTTATATCGAAATCGAATTCAATCCATTTGATGACATAAATAAATATAATCCTGTAGCTACATTCAAAGCATTGTGTAAACAAGGCAAACACGCGGTTTCCAGACTTCAAGATCGCGCCAAGCTGTTTTTTTTTTTTCGCACGAATTTCAATCAAAACATTAATTACAGTTACAGTTAGAATTATTCATGTCGATGAATGAAACAAGAAAATTTAAACAACAAAAGAAGAAATTATTTTTATCCAACGCGGATTCAATCAATTTGATAATTAAATATGGTCATATAGCTAAATTCATAGCGTTGTGTAAAAAAAAAAGGCAAACATGCGGTTTGTAGACGTCAAGATCACGCTAAGCAGGGAACTTTTTTTCGTCGAATTCCAATCAAAACAAATATCAGTTAAAATTATTTGGAGAAAGAAATTAAAATAGCAAAAGAAGAACTGCTTTATATCGAAAGCGGATTCAATAAATTTGATGGCATAATTAAATGTGATCCTATAGAAAATTTCATAGCGTTGTGTAAGAAAAGAAAACAAGCACTTTCCAGACGTCAAGATTGCGCCAAGCAGGGAACTTTTTCGTCGAATTCCAATCAAAACAAGTATCAATTAAAAGTTACAGTCAAAACTATTTGTCCCGAACAATGGAAAAAAGAAGTTACAATTTCAAGAGAAGAATTTCTTTATTTAGAAATCGAATTCAATCAATCTGATGATATAATTAAATGTGATCATATAGCTATATTCACAGAGTTGTGTAAAAAGGCAAACAAGATTTTCAACAATCGTCGGATGAACAAAGTGCATAATCAGTAACACTCAAATTTTGATAACTGTCTCCTCCGTCGCCCGTTGTGCCTTGTCTTTGTGCGTCTCCCGGCCCACTTATCATAACTCGGTGTGATCCGAGATAAGTTTCAGTTAAGATCCCTGTCAGATATAAATTGCATACGCACATGGCCATTGTACTACACAAATAAATAGTCGGAATTATAGTTAAGTTTTCAAATTTGTCGAACATTCATAAAGTATATAGTAGTAAATTTCCTGCATTTTATAACTTTTGAAATTAATATGCATTGCATTGCATTTTTTTTTTCTTTTTTTTTAGTTTTTAAAAGTTAAAAAAAAAAACGCGTATTACGCGTATATTATTATTGCTATATTTCGGGATTTCTTAACAATAAAAAAGGAGATGAAATGATAGATGTGTTAACCATATTCTAATGAAATACTTATAAGCACCGTGCCAACATTTTGTAAATTATAACCTGTTTGGCGACTTGGCGAAATCGGTGTAGCAAAATACGATTGATGGTCCAAAAGAAACAAATATTTAATAAAATGAACTAATTTCACGAAAAGTTGAACGGTATTTATATTTTAGTTAAAATCCGGCTCCTTTTTCTTTCTTGTTATTTGTAAATAATTTGTATCACATTTTTTAAAATTTAATTTCATCTTTACTGGCATTATAGTCTTATACAGACTTGAGCTTTCAGCTCTCCATCTGTCTCGCTCCAATGTCAATCTCTTTCAGTTGACACTATCCATCCACCTTTCCCTTGGTCTTCCTGTTGTTGAACAATTTACATGACATAATTCTTTTAATGGTGATTCCCTCATCTCTGCGATGCGCATGTCCCAGCCAGCGGATTCTCTGTGATTGGATGTATCTCACTATGTCTCAATTTGCAATTAGGTCTTCAATTTCTTTGTTTAGTCATCTAATCCATATATTATTGTCAACTCTTCGTCCAAAAACCTTCCTCTCAAAGGCCCTGATATAATCCAATTTCTTAGCGTTCAATGTCCACGTTTCTCCAGCATACGTGACAATCGGCCTTATTAGAGTCCTATAAATCAAAAGTTTTGGTTTTTGTGAAATAAATCTATCGTCATACAACTTTTTATTTGCTTAAAATTTTTTAATTACTTACAAAAAAAAATGATGCTTCAAGAAAGAATTTGATTGTTAATGATATTTCGTATACAAATATCATTCGATCCATCATGCAAACAGTTAAATTTGGTTGGTTTTTGAATGTATAGCTTGAACTACAGAGCAAAAGGATGGTGTGTAAAAGAGTAGAAATTTCAATTCTAGGGTATATATATAGGTAGCAAACTTGATTACATCCATTATTCCATCTATTTATGCTTCACATAGGAATTCATAAATAGTTCACACATGTGTTTAAAGCACGGAGTTTAAGACATGAGTAAATGTCGTAATTCAGGAAAAAACGTATAATCAGGCTAAAGGAAGTTGTGCGGTGGGAACTGATGTCTCCATTCGACGGTGTTGACAAGAATGATTGCATCGAGGTAGAACAGTGTCAAGAAGTCTGAAAGACACCAGAGTAACTATGGACTATTGATAGGCCTATTTATAATGACAGGACTATATTGACAGTTTATAATGATACGACTATATTGATAGCCTTTTGATGGACTTTTGATAGTGTGACACAAGTGACTCCAAGGACTATTGATAGGAGACCCAAAATACAGAATCTCAGCTCACTGTGTTCATTACTTCTTAGTTCACAATGGCAAACGGGTTTGCAGTGCTGGTGGCATCGATCTACCCAACATTTAACCTGTTGAAGTAGTTTATTTCCATCGATGAATCCTTCTTCGAACAAAAACTTAATGACTAGCTAAACTATACCTGAAAATGCCAAAGACAATGGAATACTAACTTTACAGTCAACTCAGGGTTACAATCCATAAACGGGAGTTTATGGATTGGTAACCCTGAGTCATCGTCTGGGGTGAACTCAGTAATCAAGCCCTTTGGCCACCATCCAAAATACCCTTGCTGCAGAACGATATATAGATCGAAAGCCAAAGAGCCCTATTGTATTGCTCTACTTTTCGCAGCTTACTAAGCAGATATTACAATAGGATAATACCCGGTAACACACTTCTATCATATCAACTGATTATATCCGTCGAACATTTTCCTTACCAGCTAGATCAACATATCTTTCTCCCATAGCTCATGGGATGAGCAGGAGCCTCCAACCATCAAAAGATCTCGTAGATCTGAACGAGAGTTTACAAGGGAATCTTACAGAGGGACTCTGTCCACTCTCCAAATCAAAGCCATGCCGGATAACAGTTTACATGAGAGCCAGAAATGGGAAAATGCCTTTTTCGTTGATTCGCTATATGCAGCTGTATCTCCTAAAAGAAACATTAAAATTTTCTGAAATTGTATTCGTTTTCTTTATTTAAACACACACACTATACATATAATACATCTATCGATATTGTAGCAATTTGTTAATTCCGCTAATTCCGTCCTTCTTGGTCGGGGTTTGTGTGTTTGTGTGCACCTTAGGGTATATTTTATTAATTTTTAATATTTAATAAATCATACTGAAAAGTTTCTTAAAAGACGAAAATCCTCATACAACATGTTCTCTAACATATTATGGTTTATGAAAAGTTTTGAGAAATATATTTGTTATAAACATCCAAGGACTTCTCCACACGGCTATTTTAAAAAGAATTTGGTACGGTTGTTTGGTTGAAAGTTGTTTTTTTCTTAATCTTAGATATCTATGCATATGCATAAACATCATATGACACTCATGTACTGCCCTAATCGTGGCCTTTTGGCTACGGCCAGCTGGAGGACCGAGGTTCGAATTCACTGGAGGAAGTAGCTTGTAGATACTGCTTTAAGAAATGAGGAGACTCGATGGTGATTGTGACAACATAAAACAACATAGACAAAAGTTGTGTAAAGCGTCTCGCCTCGATGCCCAGCTTATCTTTGTGGGAGTTTTCCGGGTTTTTATCATACAGCACTCAAATGTGAGCCAGTTACCCTTAAAAGTTCTCCAAGGTATCAATGCCCTGCCTTTATTAACCATCGGTGGGCTGTTTCCTGCATATTTAAATAGAACACAAAGGCCACCAACATTCAACAAATATATATAACCCAAACAAATATATTATGTCTACCTTGTGGTTTAGTAGAAACCGTGCTTCGCTGGTGAACATTAGGTTGGAGGTTCAATCCTTTGGCGGCTTTTTGTAGACACTGTCTCAAAAAACGAGGAGCTCGATGGCATTCGTGATGTTCAACATCTTGCCTCGTGAGTCGGACTACCTGGTGGGAGTTTTCCTGGTTTCTCCAATACGATACGCATATGCGGGGTAGTCCCTCTAAAAGTCCTTCCCGAAAGACATTCCCCTCCTTCTTTAGCTAAACGGAACCACATCAGACTTCTACCTACAGCAGAAGCTGCCTCTTTACCTTCCATTCATGAATCCATGAGTAGATTACTCATGGGATGTCCGTTCCACGCTACAGAACACTGAGAATGAGTCCCCACACACAAAAACTATATTATTTATTCTCATTACAGTGCATTTCTGCAATGGAATCATGAATATGAGCGCAAAAAACCTATTAAAAACCATGAACAAAAGACAGTATGGTGACAGTATTCTATGTATGATGGATTAGTGCCCTTTTAAAAAAATACTAACGAACAAAAAGGATATTATTTACGTAGACCAACATCCAATGCATGATTCATTTCTGAAAACTATTTCAGAATCAACTAATGAACATTTAAAAATGACGTCAATGAACGATTCTTACTTTTAAATAAATACTTCCGCTTTCACATTTAGATTATTGACGGAAAGCGAATAGAATTGCTATTCAATGATCAACACTGTTCTTGGCCATAGCTGTACAGAATACAATTGTAAGTAATTAATTAAAGCTTATCTTTTGCAATTTATTTATTTATTTTTATAGATTTTCTACATTACTTAATGATTTCAATGCTTTCTTTGCTTATTATTATTAATATTATAATTATTATTATTTAAATATAAAAATTTACTTATTATATTATCATCATTATTATTTATTTATAATTATTATTTTAGAAAGACTTTATAGCGTTTTAACATTGGGTTTTTCTAGTGTGGGATCAAAAATGGATGGAAATTATATTTCATATAGGTAGAGATGATGGTGCCACAAATTTCGGGTTCGAGTCCTTGGGAGGAGCCATAGATGTTTGTAGTGGTTCAAGAACTGAAACCCTACCCCATAAAAAGAAAAAAATCTCCTACCTCGAAATCTGCCAGTAGACAGACGGCCTTGAACTACCATGGGCCTGTTATACCAATGAAGAAAAAAGAAAATTTTAGTATCCGTTAAAAACCCACTTTAACTACTTTGATCATCAACCGTTTCAAGAATATTTTAGCCCGACTCGTGGCTAGTAGCAACGTGCGTCGTTGGTGAGCATCAGGGCGGAGGTTCCATTCGCTGGCGGCTTTGTTGTAAAATACTGTTTTAAAACGATTCGATGGCGTTGGGATACACAGCATTTTGATTCGTGAGTCAGACTACCTAATGGGAGTTTCTGGATTATCTTCCATACGATACGCAAATGCGGGGTTGTTCCCCCTAAAAGCAAACCGGAAGTCCCTGCCCTCCTTCTTCAACGTCACGGAGCCAAGTCAGACTTCTACCTACTTTGCTCTATCGGAACAGAAGCTGCCCCCCTTTCCCTCCTTCCATGAAACCACACGGGTTCTTGTACTTGGTCTAGATGTTGCTGCCTGCCAAGTGGGACAAGAAACAACAACAATATATTTTAACTTTTATCGACCTTCTCTGCTTTAGTAATACTAATTACAGGTTTGGTTGGTCGCTCTACGGTCATCTTATGCCCACTTTGGGCTAAACAGACCGGGACCTACAATTTAAAGTGGATTCCGAACCCCTCACAAACATCCATGCCACCGCCACGTATTACTATAATGGATTAATGTCAAATGGATACACTTTTTTTTGTTTTGATTTTTTATATATAATATTATACATTTAATTGGAGGGATAAATACATAAAATCAAATTTTAGATAACAAAATAAAATTAATATACCCTCTTTACATATGAAAATAAGTCGTTGCTAGAATTTACTAATATCGTCAATCTTTATGTAGCGTGTTTGACATGTAGCAATGTAACGTAAGGTTTGGGTAGTCGCTCTGCGGTCATTTTTGTGCACACTTTGGGCTAAACAGACCGGGACCTACAGTATTCCGAACTTCTCACAAACACCCATTCCACCTCCAGGATTCAAACTTGAAGCACCAAAGTCCTAGTCAATTGACCATCAGGCCGCTATGCAATGTAAGTCTAATGCAATATGCAATATGTATTTTTAGAGTAATGAAATGTAAGGTGTATATATCGATACTTAATCGACAATAATTAATAAAAAAAAAATGTCATATTGATCATTTTAATGAATATCGCTTATTATTTGTTTATCATAGAATCACCGTGTGGTTTTGATTTAGAAAGTTTTTAAAACGAATTAAGTTCTCAAGTTTGTATTTTAGATTCGTTCCACTTTTATCAGTATATATAAAAAAAAAACTTTTTTTTTTACTATCAACATCTTGAATGAAAATTTGACGGCTTTTCACTTTAGAACTGTTGTTTCCGATTGTAAACAGTATACTTTACACTGTTTGTTACTTGAATGATAACCAATCACAAAATTAATGTTAAAGTTATCTGTATTTTCTGTCCCGACACAGAACTCACAGACAGTCTGTTTTCATATCCTTTCATGTTTTTTTTTTTATTTTTTTATTGTATTATTTATTTATTTTTTTTTAAATGCATACTCAAAAGAAAATAATGCTAAAGATTGCAACTAAACCTTTGTCACAAATATTCGCTCGATTGATCGGTTGTTTCCGGGTCGTAAGTATAAATCCAAGTCTCATCTCTGGTTATGATGCATTTCAACTTGTCTTGATAATCAGAAAGCATTGTTTCACACACTTCAACGCGACGATGTTTTTCCAAAAAAATTCAGTGTTTTCGGTACCAATCGAGATTTGAAGCGTTTGAGGCCCAAAATGGAATTGACCGATCCTTTTGAAACTCCAACAACATCAGCAAGGTCTCTAATTGTAAATCGACGGATTGCAAGCACCAAATCTTTAATTTTTTGGATGTGAGCTTCGTCGGTTGAGGTGGATGGTCGACCAGAGGGCTCTTCATCTTTAACGCGTTCTCTGCCTTCTTTGAATTGTTTTTATCACTTCTAAACATTTCTTTCCGATATAGTTTGCTCATCGAATGACTTCTGCAATATTCTATACGTTTCCGCAAACTAAATTGAATGCAAGTTCTTCGCTCAATAATTCAGACATTTCAAAAATCGCCGGAATCACTTTTAGCGTCTCACAAAGCCAAGCGTAACTCAAACACTAATGAATATTTTGACGTCAAATTTCACACAGTTGTCAAAGGACAGTGCCAGCAACCTAAAAAAGAAAGCAAAATTAAAATTCCATATGACAGGGAAATTTAAATTGAAAATTCGGTCTTACTATTTAGGCACAGTAGTACATAACAGTCGATAAAAACTGCAACTACCTTTTGATGAATTAAAATTGCTTATTTTACTGATTTTTTTTTATTTGGTTTGATCCATTAAGTTCAAAGAACATGCGGAAGAAATTCATTCAAAAATTGAATGATTGAATTTTAGTGTTAAAATAATTCATTTATCACAATTTTATAAATTGGTCTTACTGTAAATTGGTCTACTGTACCTAAACAGTAAGACCAATTTTTTTTCGAAACTAGCCACTCTGCCATTCAGGCCCTTTTCTTCTTTTGTAAACTTTAAATTTTGGATTTTTATAATTATGTGACTTTTTAATAATTATTGATATGGAGGTACAGGGTACTGGGTAAGGTACAGGATAACCCTGTACAGGGAGGTACAGGTTACCCTCGAATACTCCAACTAAAATCAACCGTTACGTTACGAGCATGGGCCTGAATGGCCGAGTGTCTGGCGCTCAGTACCACAGGTTTCGGATTCGAGTCCGGCGGTGCCATGGATGTTTGTGGTGGTTCGAATCCACTTTAAACCGTAGGTCCCGGCCTAATAGGATCGTAGAGAGTTGGGGGAGCATTGTTACTCCGTGGCTTATCTTCAAGTTACACGCCCCCTGGGTAATGCAAAGTGAGTAACGTCTGTGCAGCGCTTGCCTTAAGGCATCCAAGACAGATGTTTAAGTGTTTTCCAGCTGCAATAGAAGGGGGAAAAAACGTTAAGAGTTTAAAAATCATTTATGCTCAGTTTGAAACTGAAAACTGCATCTGATTTAAAAGATGACATCAGATTCAACAGATTTCTCTTTGCCATGATAGTACGTGCTTCAGTGCTATCCACCATCTGCCAGCATGCAAAGCGCCATCATACTGGTAAAGGAAGTCACGTGAGGAAATTTTCAAACCCATTAAAAGTTTTTTGCTTTCTGTTGCTTCTGTGTCTGGCGTTTTACGCTTTTCTTCTTAGTCTGTCTAGCGTCGGCGATTTTCGTGCTACAGGTGCAATTCCAACGCTATTTATGGTTTTTCGCATATTTATAGTTCACATTCCAATATAAAAACAAGTAATATAAATAAAAAAATTTTAAGTCAATTCCTACTTAGGTCAACTATGAAAATTTTTAGTTTAGTTTAGTTACTTTTTATTAAATAAACAATTAATGTAAATATGTATATACATATGACAGAATCATAATATTAAATGGCAAAATAGAAAGCGAATTTCCTTGCAATTTTCCATTTTCCTTTCTATATATGATGTTGGACTATTATTTTTGTTTGTCACTATTTATTCATTTTCTACTTTTTCCACTATGTTACAGAAAGTCCTTTATAAATAATTTTCATTCATTTTTTTTAATTATAAAAATTGTCTCTCTCTCTCACACTTTTTCATCTCTCTCACCTGGCGGTGGCATGGATGTTTGTGAGTGGTTCGCAATCCACTTTAAACTGTAGATCCCGGTCTGTTTAGCCCTCGTGTGTATAAGATGACCGTAGAGCGACAAACCAAACCAAACCACTTATTTATTCACTTTTTTCATTTTCCCTTTTGTTCCCTCATTGACTCAGATTGGAACACAGAATGAAAAAAGAATCTGAAAAAAAGAAATTTTTTTTCCATCGATCTACATGCTTCGCCACTGACGGTATTTTTGTTCCTAAATTTATATCCTGCTAAATATCTTATAGAAGAGAAATTTTTCTCCTATATAAAACTAAAATTAATTAATTTAATTTAATTAATGAATTAAATTTAAATTTAATTAACTAAAATTAATTTTCCTTTAAATTTAATTAATTAAATTTAATTAAGGAATTAATATTTGAAAAAAATTGTATTAACATCAAGTGTCATCCTCTACAAATTAAAAAATATTAAAAAAATTTCAAGTCAATTACTACATTTTAGAAATTTTCCACTTCCATCTGGCGCCATCTATTGGTAGATATATGCAACTTAAATCTGAAAAAAACTAAAATTAATTGATTAAATTTGATGAATGAATTAATATTTGGAAAACTGCATTAACATTCAGTGTCATCCACTACAAGTTAAAAAAAAATGCATTTGAACTTGAGTGGTGGAATAAAAAAGTATTTTATTAACGATTGAAAATTTGAACAAGATATATGTAGGGAGAATATGAGCTAATAGATTGAATTGAAAAAGGGGTGTCATTTGAAATTTTCGAAATAGTGTCACTGTAACCGTAACTGTTGTTTTTCAAATAATTTTCCAGGGCAAACCTCAAAATACTTCAAACCAAAATTTCACTCAATCTCTTTGACTGGTATGATAACTAGGACTCCCATATCGAGATTATTTTTTTTATAATTACCCTGTATAGTAGGCACTTATTTATCGCCATTTGGCATAGCAGTATAGAGATCATATTTATCATCATTTTCGATATAAAGGAGAATTTTTACTTTATTGTCTGAAACTGATCCAACAAGCATTTTTTTTTTTTTTATCTTGTTTTCGACGAGAATTTATTCTGGCATAAATTTTAAACGGATCATCACAGGGTACAAAGTTCTTTTGGGGAAAAAATCACAGGGATTTAGGTCGGGTGAACGAGGAGGATATTACACGATTCTCGCCAAAGTTAGCAAAGCAATTCTTTGACTTGGCGTCCAATGTGAGGAGTTGCTTTTTCTATAGATGGAGCTGTGAATAATCAAAATTTCCTTATATGGTATGCTTCACCTTCTAATGTGAAACTGCTTTGTGCTAACTTTGGCGAGAATTGTGTAATATCCAGAGCTTTTCCGGATGCCTATCCTCCTCGTTCACCCTAATTAATTCTGGTTGTATGGATTCCAAAAAGATCGTGTTTATGGAAGATTTTTCAGGCCCCATATAGTAGATATCATTGTCTGCAAATTTCTTAGAAAATAATTTCTCATTTCAACGAAATGAATTTTATCCGTTTATTAAATTTATTACCAGGCGGCTGAATGGCCAACTGGCTAGCGCTCTGTACCACAGGTATCGGGTTCGAGTCCCGGCGGTGCCATGGCTGTTTGTAGTGGATCGGAATCCACTTTAAAACCGCAGGTCCCGGTCTCATAGGGATCGTAGAGCATTGCTACCCGCGTCCGTGGCTTATGTTCAAGCTACACGCACCCCCTGGGTAATGCAAAGTGAGTAACGTCTGTGCAGCGCTTGCCTTAAGGCATCCCAAGACTGCTGTCTAAATATTTGCCAGCTGCATTAGAAAAAAATCCAGCATTATACGCCATGTTTCTGAAATTTCTCGAGAGTTTCTACGCTCTACCATTGCTTTTAACGCTTAATTGATGTCAATGGAACACACATTGAGCATATTCTGTACTTGAATCAATTTTAATGGACAAATTTTTTTTGTCCTTCTTTAAGCGCCACAATTCCCCCAGATGGTCAAAATTTGAACTATTTTTATTGCAAAAATCTTTTTCCCGTGGTCCATATACCGTACATATCAAGTTTCATCAAAATCCGTTAGGTAAAAACGGGTTCTAGAGGGGTCTGAATACGGTCACTTTTTAATTATAACCACCCTTGTATATCAAGGAATATGCACAAATGATATAAAAAACTTTAGAAAATCTAAAAATAAAACCTTAGAATTTTCTTGATATCTATGCATATGCGAAATTATAAATATAAATTATTACGAAAAAGTTGTAAAAGAATTTATTAAAAAAATATTAAACAGTATAAAGCTATTAACAGTATATTCAAAGTATACCGTTTAAACAAATAAAACCTTTAGAATTTCTTGATATCTATGCATATGTGAAATTATAAATATAAATTAGTACGAAAAAAAGTTTTAAAAGAGTTTATTAAAAAAATATTAAACAGTATATATTTAAAAAAATTTTTTTTTTTTTCTGAGTGATATATCGTTTGACTGCCTCTTCTTCGTGATTCTCTATCGAATTCACGGACGATTATAAATATTTAATGATGAAGTAATGGAAAAAATTGTTTTAATTTGGCTGATCATAAATAAAATTGTTTAACGAGTTGAAAAAAGACTTTTGATGAAATTTTTAAAAAATCTGCTTGTCAAGAAATTTTTTTTCAAGCAATAGAGACCATTTTGCATTTTTAAAAATGTATTATTCACTCATTACAGGTCCAGACATTATTGATCGGCCAAATTCTGTCTATCATGAGCACGCAATTTAACTAAATGCAGGGCAGAAAATACATTTAATTCGTTAATCGAGTGTCCTGGTCCCATTTCGCCATTAATGCCGATAGCTCATGTTCGGACAACGAACGCTTTCGTTCTGCTGAGAACGCAGTTTGTCATGCCATAGTTTTCACGCGATTTCTAACTCTGCAGATTTTGAAACTTTTTGTGACATCGCGATTTTTCTAGTTAGGTCAAACAGAACATCACGATTCATCGAAATGCATTCAGTGACGGATTTAGGTTCGATGGCGCCCTAGACCCAAGTTAATTTGAAGCTTTTATATATAATAATACGAATAGTAATAATGGATCCGAATTAAATTTAGGTATTAGATTTAGGCATGAATTATACAGTAGTTCTGCAAGTCGAACTTCAAGGGAGATGCCAAATAATTCGAGTTATAGAGTTTTCGACTTATGGAGGATTTCGACTTACGCGGATTTTGTAAGGAAATATTCGACTTGTAGAGGTTTAGATTCTTTCTGATTTATTTTGAGTTAGAGAGGTAAAATAAATAAAAATTCAAGTTACAGAGGTAGTACACATGTTTACTTGCAAATCAAAAGTTATATCATACTACAATAACAAATCAAAATAATTCCGAAATAATTTAGAATGATCGAGTTGTAAGGGTTGTAAAAATCAAACATTCTAATGTTCGAAATACAGAGGTCCAATTTTTTTTTTTTTTCGAGTTACGGAGGGAAAAATACGCATTCCAGTCACATTAATGTGACCACCTGTCAAAAGCCAGAATATATACCTTGTATATTGTGATTGGTCTTTTTGTGATCTGCCTTTTTTGTGATTGGTTATTTCCACGTTGACGTCGAAAGTAGGTGGTAGTCACATTAATGTGACTGGACTGTGTATATACCAAAATGGCTTGTGGGGATTGATTAATTATTTCTGACATATAGAGGGTTGAAATTTCGAATAATGGAGGTTTTGGGGCTTGAAGGGAAGGGAACAAAATTTTTCGAATTTTGGATGTTTTCGACTTATCGAGGTTCGACTTAAAGAGGTTCTACTGTATATATATATATATATATATATATATTGGTATAACAACTAAACATACAATTTAGAATAAATTGCTTTCTTTAATTAAGAAATAAATCATATCTATCTAATTAATCATACAATATATTTTATTTCTTGCTTTTCATGAATGAATTAATATTTGATTATTAATATTTTGTGTTATGATGAAATAACAAACGCTACATTTAGATTTTTTAAGAAAATTTGTGAAAAATCTAACATTAATAGATAAATGCTAATGAAAATTCTGCTACTTAACGAAATTTTAGTACCTATTTGTAAGATATTTTAAATTTTACTACTTATACGATTAATTATTTTAAAAAATAATTCTACCCTTTAAATATTGACACATCTTGAGGTTGTCAAAGCAAGAAAAGAAGCATTGAAATTCGGTCTTACGGTTGATAAAAACAAAATCGATTTCAAATTTTTGCCGCCTCGAAAAATTTGCTCAAGCCTCCAAATCCGTCATTGAATGCATTGTGTTCCATTTTTTCGATTTCAACAAAAAAAGTTTTTTCGTTGTATCGATTTTAACATTGTATATTAAACTTAGTACGTGAGGTTTTTCTTCATAAAAAAGAGATTTTTTATTTATTAAAACTAATTATTAGATCACTTAAAATATTGCCCATCGCCAATCACTACTTTTTCCCTCATCAGTATGAATTCTCGTAGAAAGAACGACTTTATCTTTTTGAGACGATCCACGAATCAAGCCAATGTTTGATTTCTTCAAAGAATGGAAATACCTAGACAAGTCATGCATCAAAGCGATCAGAACAAGTAGTATTCAGAAGTAAAAATACATGGAGAATAAGCGTTTGGTTTGTAGTTCGTCATATATCACTAACTAGATTTATAACAAATTATCACGTGCTTAAAAAATATTGTCCCAATACAAATAATGAAAAAAATTGCAGATTTATTTTTTCCTTCTTATTGATAATCGATCTTGTAGTATTTCTGTAAAAACGGATATGAGAAGTCATAATTTTTATTCATATACATTATCAAAGATTCAATAATTGTTTCCATTTAATACTCTTTCTGTGCAATACAGTACTTCTTATATTTTAACTTCTTTTAATTTACCTAAAAACCTCAATTACAATATGGGGATAATAAATATTGAGAAAAATATTGTATTTGTATAAAATATGCTATACATAATATACAATATTTTTGCAATTAATCAAAAACAAGTGTTGACCCAGCATCAGACATTATTCTACGATTCTTATTAGTTTGAAATTTTATTACTAACCCGTTTGGTTAATTAGAAATTATTATAATTAAAAAAAAGAGTAATTGGAAAGATATTCTCTTGAAGTACAAAAAACTATATCGAAGGCAGCGTAAATGGTAGAAAATGGGAGAGCTTAATTACACACACACAAGAATGAACTAGAACAAGAGAGAGAGTGAGACGTCCAACATATGAATTTCATTTCATTTAAAGCACATTTAAGATTGACAGATGAAATGAACAATTATCAATCAACGGTAGTGTTAGTAACCAACAAACAATTTTGAAGAATGACTGATAAGAATCGTATACTAATGCATGATGCTGGGCAAAAATTTGTTTTGGTTAATTCAAAAATATTGTATATTATGTATATTTTATACAAATATAATATTTTTGGCGATACTATTTATTACTCCATATTATAGTCGATGTTTTTAGATATAAGAAGTATTGTATTGCACAGAAGGAGTATCGAATCGAAGCAATTATTGAATCTTGTTAATGTATATGAATCAAAAATGTTGGTTAAAGGTCGAAACGACTGTAGGGTCCCCTCATATTAATAAAGCAAAATTATGATGTTGTTGTATCTCATGGAAGAAGGGAAGAGGGTTGCAATTTCTGTTGTGATGGAGCACCCGTAGGTAAAGTCTGACTCTGGCTCCGTGACGTTGAAGAAAGAGGACGGAAGAAAGTCTGAACCTGACGAACCTGAAGTCTATGGTATCAAAGGCCCGAGGTTAGCCAATAGGGGCACTGGTGGGTAAGCTAGAGAATAAGGGGAATAGGATAGTAGAGCTTCCCATTGAAGCTTTTTACAAATAGTTGACTTCCTAGCATGTGGGCGGCCTGATGGTCTAATTAGGCCAAAGTGTGCACAAAAGGACCGTAAAGAGACAAACCAAATCCCAGCATGTGGCCGAGTATTATCATGTTGAAAAAACACCTTTGTCGCGTCTTTCCTAGTATTAGGGCTGTGTGTTCCTTTTCGATTCTCAACTCAAATGCAGACATTGGCAGTCAATAACTTTCACAATAATGACTTCACCAGATTTCCCTGTGCAGCTCGTGGTTTTTATTTTTCTTTCAGGTGACTAAGGTAATCTGCATCAAAATCATCGTCTTCGAATTGTGTTTGAACAATTTTTAACAAAGAGTTGTTAAAAAATTCTCAGCTAGGTATATGTGTTCCCGTAAACATTCCTAAAATTCGATGTTTGCCGTTTTCTTCCACGCATTTCAAAAAGTAAACGTTCGAATAAATATTCTTTTTCTGTACACCGTTCGACATGTTCCAAAATAAATAAAAAAGTTTGTCGGTCTGATTTATCTGGTAATAATAATAACCATACCATATGCTACGCAAAGAAGGTGAATAGTAATCAATACATTAGGATGCCTCTTTCGCATCCCTAATCTTGATAT
>BPLR01017388.1:0-14093 GCA_021605095.1 Caerostris extrusa
CGGTTGGTTTTCTAATTTTTTTAATATAAACATCATTTTTAGATATTTATGTGCAGTTCATTTCTGAGGATATTTAATTTAACGATTATATATATTAATTATTTTTATTCATAATATCTTTCTTGGTCTTGGTAGTAGTTTATAGGTCGGCATATATACTAGAAGTAATGTCTCTGGTATAAGTACTAGTGAAATATAACAAGTTAGATATAAAATTTTTTCATGTACATAGTTTCTATATTGTAGTTGCTATTATTTCAATTGCTACATTATTCATGTTCATTTTTGATTTTCATGAGAAGGTAAAAAAAAGTTTCTAAGGCCTGGGTCACCGAACACTTCGCGAAACGCTTCAAAACGTTTGGTGATGCGTAGAACCTCATTGCGCGTATTGAAGGATAAAATATTTTAGATTTTGTACAAATTTAGTTTTTAACACTTCACAAATGTATATTCCGTTTGTGATTTCGTATTTAAACTTCATAATTTTTAAATTATGCATTATTATTATGGCATGGCACTCATGAATGACATTTCTGAAGTAATTTCCAGTTTTTGAAATATAATTTGTTTTAATTTTCTTATTATAAATTAACAAAAATGATGTAGAACTTTTAAACCTTTGATTTAAAATTATTATTTTAAACTTTTACTTACCATTCTAAATTTGTACTCTTACATCTGAGAATTTAAAGAAAATTGAATATTCTGCGATTTGCAAAATATTTTGGTTTGAAGTGTTTTTAAAAGGGTATCTTTGATGGTGCCTATGATGATGAAGAATATATTTGTTATGTACCTAATGCTTTGAAGGATCAATTAAATATCTTATGAATGAAATCGATTTCTGCAAAAGAAAATCATAACTTAACATATGAAAGAAAACCACTAAATTACAAAATTCAGGTTGTTTTTTCTATAAAAAACAATTTTTGTTCCATAACATTTTGTGTAAAAATTGCATTATATGCAGGTTTGAATTGTCGCTCTACGACATTTTTAGCATTCTTAAGGATATCTAGACATGGATCTAGATTTTAACAAGGATTCCGAAAAACAAACGAACAAATATCCATGCCACTCAAGGGTTTCTTTGAATGCAACGGAATAGATTGCAAAAGATTATTGTTTTATGTATTTTAATTTATTTGATTTTAAATTTCATGTCTCGCTTACAAAACTCCTGAAGTAGACTTTCTAATACAACATTGCAATCCTTAGCACATAATACTTTTTGTATGAGAAACGAATTAAAATTGAGTATATACTTTTAAGTGGGGTGATTGCCGTGACTAACGTTGTGGTGTTTCATACCACCCGTGTTTCCAGTCCCGGCAGTGCCATTGATATATTTAGTGGTTCGGAATTCACCTTAAACTGTAGGTGCCTGTCTTATGTAAATATAAACTTCCAAGTCCAACAATCAAAGTTAAATTTCCCATGGGCATTTCTTTTTCTGGTTATCGAATACAAAACTTCTCGATACCTATTACTCAAGAATATATTTAATTAAATGTATGTCCCATATTTTAATATATTTTAATTTTCTTATTTTTAAATTAAATAACTCCGTATAAAACTTTAATAGTCTTTATTTAAATTTATTAGTTTGGTTTGTCGCTCTACGGTCATCTTCTGTCTCAAGAGGGTTTAACAGACCGGGACCTACAGTTTAAAGTGGATTCCGAACCACTACAAACATGCATGGCACAGCTGGGACTCGAACCGGAAACCTTAGGTACCGAGCGTTAGGCACTCGGCCATTCAGGCCAAAAATTATTATTAGTTTAAACTACGAATTAGTTTTATTCACCACATTAACCTTTAATTATTAAGTTTAATATAATAAATTATTTATGATTCCGTTAAGATTTCAATATAGAATTGAATAAGCTTTTGAAGGCCTCTGTACAGATGTTTGTGTTAATTAAGCAGTTGTTGTACGTACTGTGGATTTTCTGTTTTCAATATAAAGATTCGATGACGTAAATCGTTTTCTTGTTCTTGAAATCTGAAATTCGTTTAAAAATATTAATTGTTTTTTCAATATTGAAACAGACAAATTAGGAATTAGACCCAAAAAAAAAAGATATCGATTTGTCATGATTTGTACATTACTGGAATCAATTTTCTAAGAGATACGTGATTAGATAAAGTATTTTTTTTTTCCAATGCAGCTGCCAAAACACTTAGACAGTTGTCTTGATGCCTTAAGGCAAGCGCTGCACAGACGTTTTCACTTAGCACTACCCAGGAGGTGCGTGCAACTTGAAGATAAGCTACGGACGCGGGAGTAACAACACCCCGTGATGCTCTACGATTTTGTTAGAGCGTAACCTACGGTTAAAAGTGATTTCGGAACTGCTACAAACATCCAAGGCCCCGCCAGGACTCGAACCCGAAACCTGTGGCACCGAGCGCTAGCCATTCGGCATTCAGATCCCAGATAAAAACATCGAATAAAATATTTTTCACAATATTTAAATATTTGTTATTCACAAACATTCCTAAAATCCCAAATACCCACAAATATTTCAAACTCCTCCACATTCAAAATGAATATAATTTTTATTTTTTATTTTCCCTTACTGTTAATATAATTGGGTCTTAAAATACTTCAGCATTGATTAGTTGTTATTCGTGTCAAATGAAAGTTATTCGTTCTTTGAGTCAAATGTTGTGTCTTGAAAATTGCATTCAACAATGGTGAAATTTGTGTTGGATAATAAAATGTTATTAAACAACATTTTACTTTCCAATCACTTTTCTCCATATCGATGCGTACGCAATTTATGTTTTTTCTAGTTTTATAACTGAAGGCACTTTTTAATTCAGATTTATTGTAAGACTAATATATATACCGTTTTTGTAACTTATTTTTTTCTTTTTAAGTTAAATAAATAAAACTTTAACCGTCTTGATTTTTATTTTTTAAATGTTTCTTGTAACATTTTGCCTTCCTTTTTGGTTACGAATCTTTTCCATAAGGGCTTTTTCAAATTGAAATAATGATTATGACGTGTTGCAGGGTATTTTGTTTGTTAAATAGGAGTTGTATTTTTATTATTTCATCCAAATCTTACAAAAATTATTGAATATATTAAAATTAATAAATATATTCAATAATTTTTGTAATATATTCATTCAGCCTAAAGTGCTTATAAGTTAAGCTAATCCTATTGAGATAAGCCTACGCCTTGACTATAATTAGACATGATTGTATACAACTGGACATCTTATAGGCAATCCAAGGAGAAGTGTCGATAGGTCAGAAACTGAGCTTCCTTGGCATAAAGATGTACAGTCAGCTAAAGGCGATTTATCAGATGGAGTAGATAATTCTGTAATGTGTTGTCTGGGAATTCAAATGTTATTCATTTTTGAATCATTAGGGATTTAATTCAGTTGTTTGATGAAAAATGAATGCAACAAAATTTCTTTGAAGAAGTAATTAGGAAGTTATAAAACAACTTTTCACTTTCCATGTCCAACAATCCAGGGTGAATATCTCATGACCATTTCTTTTCTAGTTATCCAATTCAAAACTTCCGATGACTATTATTCATACATATTTTAAATGAAATGTATGTCCCATATTGTAATATATTTTCTTAATTATCGTATTTTAAGTTAAATAACTCGGTATAAAACTTCAATAGCCTTTATTTAATATTATTAGTTTAGTTTTTTTTTCACCACTTTAAAGTTTAATTTTTAAATTTTATATAATAAATGATTTACACTTTTGTTAATATATATAATATGAAATAGATGAAATTTTTATACAGGCCTCTGTACAGTGGCCTTTGCTAATGAAGTAGTTGGTGTAAGTGCTGTGACATTTCAGTTTCCCCTGTATAGATCTTAGATGATGTAAATCGTTTTCTTTGTTCTTGTAACCAGAAATTTATTGAAATATCTTAATTTTTAAAAAATCGGAACAGACACTTTAGGAATTGACCGCGAGAAGGATATCGCTTTGTCAGGGTCTGTATATCCCCTGGTTTCAATTTTTTGCGCAATTTTCTAAGAGATGAGGGATTCGTTGAAGTATAGGTTTAGTCATTTCCGAACAGCAGTGTTGTCTTCAAGTGGACAACTGAAGGCGTGTGACAAACTTCTAGATTCCTCTCACAGCTTATTTGAGAGTCTAGTTATTCCCGCCGTTTACCCACGCCTGGATAAACTTCTTCAACTGAACATTCAGAGCACTGGGCAGAAATCATATAGTGTCAATAACAGCCATTAGATGAAGTATATGTTTCTGTAGTCCCATTTGATTTGACACTATATATTTACTCATCGCATTTACTAATATAAAACTTAAGGCTTTCTCTGATTGCAAAGGAAATGGAAAGAGATTATTGCCTTATCTGCTTTAACTAAATTTGATTTTAAATTTAATCTCTCCCGAGACTCCTGAATTCTCTTTTCTAATAAAACATTGAAATCCTTAACATATAAAACTTTTTGAAGGAGAAATGAATTATAATTTAGTATAAAACCTATATGTGGGTCTAATGGCCTAGTTACTAAAGTTTTGACTGTAGATGCCACAGGGTTCGAGTCGGCGGGGCCATAGTTGTTCACTTTAAACAACTCCAGTTTGGGACTATGCAACACCCACAAACAGAATACTTTTTAAATGATTGAAATCATTCTTTTACGAATAATTACCAATTCTCCTTGATACATTAGAAATAAAGGAATCAAACAAGCCATTTTTCCAAATGTATGCGGCAATTTGTATTCAAAACCATTAGTAACTTTTACAATTCCATTCAAAAATATAAAAACGAATTTTTTGTCTCTCCGAATTATGTTATATCGCTTTTGTAAATAATAAACAACCGAAATATATGAAGAATGCACCCTAAATTTTTTTTGTAATGATTGCTTTCTTTTTGATAAAATGTGCATAATAAAGCCTTAGAATATGAGTAAGAGCTAAAAAATGAAAATTAAATATTAATATGTATGAACAATAAATCGAGCTAATTTATTAATGTTTTAATAAATTAGAGCTCGATTTATTTAATCACTAAACAAAAAATAATACATAAATGGATTTCATTGATCAATACTATTTATCCTAAAAAATTGATTATTAAATATCATGTGTTGATCCAAATAATCATGCATGTTTTAATATAGTATGTTGTAACACTCACGTATACTTTGCTAACATTTTTTATAAATTATACATACTCTAAATCGCACGGTAAAATTTATTTTAGAAAAAGATAAACACATAGGATTCTAATTCTAAATAAATAATAATTTACAAACAATCCAATTTTCTACTCTGCAATAAGGTAAAAGTTTAGAACAAATAATTTTAAAATGCTTAATCTAATTCAAACTATTTATGCTGGTTATCTAATTCAAGCCATTTTCCAATGCCTATTATTCATAATTATTTTAAATTGAATCTATATTACATATTGCAAAAATATTTTCTTAATTTTTTATTTTAAATTAAATAAAATACATTTAAAACTTTTAATAGCCTTTATTTAAAATTATTAGATAACAACGAGTTTTAGACATTTTTTCACCACTTCATAGTTAAATATTTAAGTTTTATATAATAAACGATTTTTACGTCGTTTGATTTGTATCTTTTTCTACGCGAATTATTTCTTTAATGGCTTTTGATAAGAGCCTATGTCAATTAAACAGCTGTTGTAAGTGATAAGACGTAGTTATTTTAACAAATAGTTCATACTAATTTTTTAACGTTTCTTGAAATGTGTAAAACCTTCGGAAAAATTTAACTTGCTTATTAATTGAAGTCGGCAAATGAGTTCGCAAGGCGCTAGAGGTAAATATTTGAGTAAAATTTAGTTCATCTATTAGTACATCCATGAGCTAAACTTACTCAATTTTCTCAGAGATGCATAGTTATATATAAATGTTCAATTATTTCCAAGTATCAGTGTTGTTTTCAAGTGGACAAATGAAGTTCTGTGACAAACTTCTTCCTATTTGAGAATCTAAATTTTCCGCCATTTACCCTGACTTGGATGAATTTCTGTAATTTACCATTCAGAGCACTGGACAGAAATCACATAGTGTCAATCACATAGACAAAGTATTCTTTCCTCTTTCCTTTTCACCATTAGTAGACTTGAAAATAAAATTCTAAGAATGATTATTGATTCTCCGTGGTATTTTAGAAATGATGACATTCGTCACAGTTTTGCCCTCCCTTCTATTCAAAATTTATGCTCAAACTTGCTGATAAATTCTATGCAAATCTTGAATATATATTCCAAATGACGAAATTCGTAATCTCCCGAGATACGATTTTACTCTGCCGGAAAATGCTAAACGCCCTAGGGCGGTTCTTTTACAATTTACAAAGTTCCTAGATGAACTCGTCCTTTCGTCATCATTTTTAGCAGCGGTTACCCTATCCTTCTGTGGAATCTCTTTTTAATTTGCTACTTTTTACTGTTTTATATTATTCATTTTCTTCTTAAAATTTTGAATTTGGGGACATTTTCCTTATTCCCGTTTTTTGATAACCATGTTTCTCCTACTTATCGCCATGTACTCATTTTGACCAGACAGGAGTTGAAGGCCCCCCGGGCACAAAGGTACTCCGATAAACTGTAAAGACTGGCTTTAGGTTTTAAATTGTTAATTTGTATCGTTTTAAAAGGCTTCGCTCTTGCAATCTCTTTTGACCGCGCTTCAGGTTGTTTATTTTCGAGTGATTTTAGCGATTTTTCTCACCCAGCCAACGATTTAATCATTTTTGTTTTATTTTTTTATTTTTCCAATCTCTATACACAGTATATTTAACTTCCTTTTTGTGCTCTTCCAGTTATTCGTTCATTTTATTTTACTTCTCTCCCATGTGTTTTAATTACTTTCATCACTTATTATTAACATAATAATAATAATAAAATTTAAAAAAAAAACTCCTCACTCTATTAAACTTTCTTTAGTATTTGGGCGAGATTCCTTTTAGTCTTTACCTCTTTTCTTGCCCCAGCAATGCTCCTTCATCTTTCCAATAGACAATTCCAAGATAGAAGCTAACGGCTGTTGCGCAGCCACGGAGCTTCACCAAAACTCAAATCATCATTTTAAAAGGCTTCTGAATGAGGCCTGTGCTGTTTAAACAAATGTTGTGGCTACTAAGACGTTTCAGTTTTCAATAAACAGCGTGTGAACGCTGTAAATCCCTTTTATTGTTTAGTGAAACCTGAAAATCCTTCAAAAATATTACATTTTTTTTTTTAGTTGAAATAGTCAAATTAGAAGTTAGGCCGCAAGAAAGCTATCCATTTGTCATAGTTCTTGGGTTAAATTTTTGCCTAATTTTCTGAGAGAACTGTTACATGAATATATGGTCAGTTTTTTCCAAGCATCAGTGTTATCTATCTTCAAGTGAATAACTGAAGGTGTTTGAGAAACTTCTAGATTCCGCCCACAGCTTGTTTGAGAGTCTAGATTTCCACCATTTACCCTGACTTGGATGAACCTTTTTAACTACAAATTCAGAGATCTGAACAAAAAAAAAATAAAGCGTCAACACCACATTATTGGATGAAGCATACGTTTCGTAGTGCAGCTTTGTTTTCGACACTATGGACTTACTCGCCGAATTTACTAATGTAACACTTAAGGATTTAATTGAATGCAAAGTAATAGAGTGCAGATTATTGCTTTATAGTCTGTAAATAATATGATCATAAATTTCATGTCTGGCTTCCGAAACTCCTGAATTCGCCATTCTGATAAAACATTGCAATCCTTAACATATAATTCTTTTGAAGGAGGAGTGAATTATAACTGCTCTAAATTTTAGATGCTCCATGTTTAGAGTTCGGAGTCCCATCGGTATCATAGATGTTTCTAGTGGTTAGGGACATAATTCCTGTATAATAAGATCGTAGTCCGTGGCACTGATAACCCAACCCAGTAAATTGAAAACGTCTGGCAATAATTTAAATGAAATTATTCGTCATGATATCTTTAAAATAATTTATATTCTCAAAGAATTTACAATATCGATCATCTTTTTCAACCAACTACAAACTTCTAACAATCCAGCATACAAATTGTACTTACTTTTTTAAATGGCTTAGCTAATCAACCATCTATGAATAGTCATGTCTAATCCTCATACCTAAATCTAACATAACGCTGCCTACAAAAAAAAAAACATTCGCGCAAGTTCTAAACATAATAAATAAATAAATATTTTATTCAGCTGGCTCTAGGTGCTGATTTTATTCCGCCTATTTTATCTTTTTATTTTTAATTGTTATTTCACTTCATTTTCTAAACAAGCCATTTGTCTTGTCATTTACCTCCAAAGGAACCATCAAGATAGAGGTATATGGTGGCTAACGCTGTCAAAATGCCTCAATAATGTCAAACTGTGTGTCTACTACTACAAATCTCGCTACTATAAGCTAGACTAATAGAAGGCTGAATACTAGAAATAATGCCACTAGAAGCTTTCGCTACTTGGTGGTAGACTATTGTAAGAGATATGATTGTAAGAGAATTTTTGAATAACTTAATAAGAAACGAACTGAAATGAAACAACACTTCTCTTCCAAGTCGCCACAATCCAAATTTAATTTCCCGTGATCTTTTCTGTTTCTTTTCATCCAATTCAAAGAACTTCCTGATATCTAAAACTAAGGCTTATTTTAAATCCAATGTATGTTTCATTTTACAAGATATATATATATATATATATATATATATATATATACATAAATTTTCTTAATTTAAATTAAATAAATAGATTTAAAGCTTTTAACAGTCTTGATTTAAGAGTATACGGTTAAGAAACGAATATGAGAACATTTTTTATCACTTTAAAATTTAGTTTTTAATTTTTAAATAATAAATGATTTATTCATTTATCATTATGAAATTTTCAAATATCTATATATCGTTAAAAGGCATCTGAAATATGAGCCTTTTCAAATCAAGCAATTGTTAGAAGTTCTCAGACATTTGCGTTTTATTAAAAGCATCCTAGGTGAGGTTAATCATCTTATTCTTTCATGTCATCTGAAATGCATTTCAAAAAAAAAAAAATTAACAGTAGTTTTTTAATTGAAAAATATTCATGAGTTTGGCCATAAAAATTGTATCGGTAAGTCACAGTCTAGGTATCGCAGGCTTAAATTCCGCACAATATACTAAAAAAATGAGGAATCAGATAGAATAGGTTTGGTGTGGTTTAGTTTTCGACATTGTGGTTTTATTCGTTTGATTTAGCATTATGACCACTGCAGGGTTCTTTTGAATAGATAAAAGTCGATTGCAAAAATTATTACTTTATTTGTTTTAATATAGCTTTAAAAAATAATCAATTGCTTTATATAGCTTCCGAAAAATATTGCTATACTAATTTTAATTAATTTGATTTTAATATTCTGTTTCGCTTTGAAAAGCCTGAATTTCACTGCATAAAGCATAGGTTTTATGTAATAATGTTTCATTTTTAAATCGCATAAATTTTGGTTGAATTTCTCACCTTCTCTTTAAGGCACAACATGTAAGTGTCTTAAGAATAACATGAGAAGCTGCGACTGTTTGCATTACCGTGGTGAGCAGAAACCTCAACATTTGGCTGATGACTATAATTCGTGATATCAATCGTGAAAATCATGTACTACTGTGACCAATCATTTTTTTTTTTTCAAAAACTCTTTATTTATTCTTCCAAATTTATTTCATCTCCTTCAAAATAATTGCCTCCGGACACAATGCGCTTATGCAAGCATTTTTCCAATCCTAAAAGGCCATCGCCAGGGATGGCCTTCAAAGCGCACGGCAATTGACGTTGAATCTCTTCAATAGACTCAAAACGGTGTTCACTGAGTGATCTTTTGAGCTTAGGGAATAAACAGAAGTCGCACGGTGTGAATACGAATGTTGTGGAACGATATTGGTTTCATTTATGGCGAAAAAGTCACGAAGAATCAATGCAGTGTGAGCTGGCGCATTCAGTGTTTTCGGAACCAATCGAGATTTGACGCGTTTGAGGCCCAGAATGGAATTAACCGATCCTTTTGAAATTCCAACATCATCAGCAAGGTCTTTAATTGTAAATGGACAGTTTGCAAGCACCAAATCTTTAATTTTTTGGGCGTGAGCTTCGTCGGTTGAGGTTGATGGTTTACCAGAGGGTTCTTCGTTTTTAAAGCGTTCTCTGCCTTCTTTTAACTGTTTATACAACTTCTAAACATTTTTTTTCCTATACAAGAATGCTCACTGAATGCCTTCTGCAACATTCTATACCTTTCCGCAAACAAAATGTAATTCAAGTTCTTTGCTCCATTAAATCACATATTTCAAAACTCCCCTGGAATCAGTTTTACCGTCTCACAAAGACAAGCGTAACTCAATAATGAATATTTTGAACGTCAAATTTCACACAGTTGTCAAAAACTGATGTTAAGGACAAGGACATGGACGTGAAGGACAATGCCAGCAACCTAAAAAAGAAAAAAAAGTGAAATTTCTTAAGCCCCGGGAATTTTAAATTGAAAATTGCTGTTATTTTTTGATCACAGTAGTACGTAACTCTGAAACTCTGGAAACAGTTGAAGAATACATCCTACATTTCTGTAATACCTTGATAAATGTTCATGTTCCTTAATATTTCAGTAAAGGCCCCAAAAACTATAAAAATGAAATTAAATATTAGCATGCATAGAACAAATCGTATTAGTTGAATAAATGTTTAAATAAATTAATAAGATTTATTTATTAAACTATTTAATGCCCAAACAAACAGTAATAAATAAAATGGCTTATATTGATCAATAATTTTCAACTTTATTTCTAAAATTCTGTATTAAAAATGTGTTGCGCCGCCGGAATTTGAACCCTATACCTCTGGTACCGAAAGCCAGAGCATTACCCACTTGCCCATCATGCCCCTTTTTTTTTTATTTTAAATGAAGTAAATAGGTTTAAAAATTTAATAGTCTATTTAAAATTATTAGTTTAAATTTTGAATTTTAGAAATGTTTATTTTCACCACTTTATAGTTTAATTTTTAGGTTTTATATAATAAATGTTTTTTTTTTTCTTCGAATTTTTAAATTTTCGTACACTTTTTTCTATGCCAATAAAACAATTGTTACAAGTGATGAGACGTGTTAGTATTAATAAGCAGGTTCTAGTTCATGTTGGTTTTGTTTTATCTTCTCGTTAAATATGTAACACCTGCAAAGAAGTATCAACTAGTTTTTGGTTTGAAATAGACATATGAATAAGGCAGCAAAAAAATGTAAATATTTGTCATGGATTTGTCAAAATATGTAAAGATTTGTCATGGTCTGTACATCCATGGTTTAAATTTTGCTTAATTTTCTACGAGATGAAGTATATGTTCAGCCATTTCCAACCACCGATGTTGTCTTCAAGTGAACAACTGAAGATGTGTGACAAACTTCTGATTCCTCCACAGCTTATTGTGAGTCTGTTTACTTGCACCATTTACCCTAACTTGGATGAATTTCTTCAATTCAACATTCAGACCACTGGGCAGAAATCGCATAGCATCTACACCAGACAATTAGATGAAGTGTACCTTTCGTAGTGCGGCTTTGTTTTCGACGCTATGGATTCATTCGTCAGAATTGTAACACTTAAGGGTTTCTTTGAATGCAAAGTAACAGAATAAAAAAAAAGATTTTTACTTTTTCTGCTGTAATTAATTTTCCAATTCCTAATATTCAGACTTATTTTAAATTAAATGTATCTTACATAGTGCAAAAATATTTTTTATTATTTTAAATTTAAAAAAATATTAAAACTTTGTAGTAAAAAAAAATATTAGTTGAAACTACGAATTTTAGAACTTTTTTTACCACTTTATAGTTTAATTTTTTGGTTTTATATAATAAATTGTTTTTTTTTTTGTTCTTTGAATTCTTAATGTTCGCATACTTCATTTCTTTAATGGCTTTTGAAAAAGACCAATGTCAAATCAAACAATTGTTGCATGTGCTGAGACGTGTTAGTTTTAATAAACCGGTTATAGTTCTAGTTCCTGTAGGTTTTGTTTTTATCGTTTCGTTAAATATATAACTCCTTCAAAAAAGTATCAACTGGTTTTTGGTTTAAAATAGATACATGAATTAGGTAGCAAAATATGTATAGATTTGTCATGGTCTGTACATCCATGGTTTAAATTTTGCTTCATTTTCTAAGAGATGAAGTACATGTTCAGACATTTCCAATCACCGATGTTGTCTTCAAGTGAACAACTGAAGGTGTGTGACAAACTTCTGGATTCCACCCACAGCTTATTTGAGAGTCTGGTTACTTGCGCCATTTGCCCTAATTTGGATGAATTTCCTTAATTTAACATTCAGACCACTGGGCAGAAATCCCGGAATGTCAACAACAGACGATTAGATGAAGTATACCGTTCGTAGTGCGGCTTTAAAGTAATTATAAAACAGAAGTTATAAAACAACGTTTCACTTCAGAGTCCCTCAATCAAGTTAGTATTTCCCATGATCATCGAATTTCCTAAGAACTTCCCAATACTTATTATTCAGACTTATTTTAAATTAAATGTATGTTACATATTGCAAAATATTTTCTTCTTATTTTATTTTTATTAAATAAATGTTTAATAAAAATAAAATAACAACAAAAATTGTATTTCAAATTAAATAAATACATTTAAATAGGCTTCGATTCCGCTGACTAAAACTCTGGCTATAGATGCTACAGCGTTGGAGTGGCGGTCGTGCCACTCGAACCTGAACCTGAACCAGAGTGGAACCTGAACATTAGTTGATTCTAGTGGTTGGAATCCACCTGAAGCCGTAGGTCCCTGTCTAATGTGATTGTAGGGCGTGTTACCGACAACCCTACTCCGTAAAATGAAAAATCTTCCGCATTAGGCAACTTTGGACCATCATGGGGCTGTTGCACCAATGAAGAAGTAGAAACGCATTAGTGTATGAAAGAATAAACCATTCATGTACCTAATGCGTGTGGAGGCGCACAATAAATTATCTTTTGAACGAATTTATAATTTAATATATAAAAGGAAAAAAAATTAACAATATTTTCGGGTTATTTCCTTCTACAAAAGTCAATTCTATAATTCTTTGTTTTAAATCGCGTTGTACACAGGTTTGGTATAGTTTGCCGCTCTATCACCATTTTTGCGCACTTTAGGCTGTTTAGACCTAAAAATCTCCTTTTTAAAGTGAATTCGAAACGCTAACGAACATCCACGCCACCACCAGGATTCGAACCTGGGACGTGCGGTACTAAACGCCAGAGCGCCAGCCAATGTGCCTTCAGACATAAGTTGCCTGATATAGAAAAACGAAATAAATAAATTTTCGTAATAAATCTGATAAAGCACTGCACGTCTTCAATTGATTTTTCAGTCAAGATCTACAATTGTTTCTTGCAAAAAAATATGTTTAATTAAATATTTTATAAAAAACATGTTACTTTATTCTTCAAATAATTACCAAATCTTCTTCATACATTAGAAATTAAACTGTTAACCAAAATATTTGAGACAATTTATATTAAAAATCACTAATATCTTTCACAATTCCATTATAAACATATAAAATCAAATCTTAGCCATCCAAAGTACGCTATACCATTTTTGGAAAATAGCAAACTACCCAAACAGTTGAAGAATCCATCCCCAATTTCTGCAATGCTTGCTTCCTGATAAAATGTTTATACTTAAGCCTTAGATTTGAGTAAAGTGCGTGAAATATCTATAGAATGAAAATTAAATATAAAAATGTATAATGCTTTTCCTTCGTTTATTATCAAAACTATTCACTCCTATCTTACTAACAGAAAATGTGTTGTTCTATTAATAGAGCTGACTCTAAATTTAGAGATAATAAAGCAGGAGTCCCACAGGTATCCTTTTTAAGGCCTATTCTTTTATAATATCTGTATAAATGGTAATCAAAATCTCATGATGACACTTTTATACTGTGAGTTGAAGATACTGCACTTCTATTGAAAATAAAAATTCTTATTATTTCACTTATTCACTGCAAATTTGTAGCTTTTCTCGTGCAAACTTGCGAAAAATTTTCTTTCTA
>BPLR01017389.1:0-143863 GCA_021605095.1 Caerostris extrusa
AAACTCGAGGTCTATATAGAACACCTTGTAGTCCCAGAGTATGTTATAAAGGCCCGAGCACGTTGAGGAGACATCTCTACAGAGATGTTCCACATAGAGAGAACACCTACAATAGAGACCCTGCAAGGTGTTCTATAATCACCTTGTAGTCCCGAACATACTCGAGGGCGCTTTCTGCCATCATTTGGAGGATATATACATATGGTATAAGAGTATGAGAGAAGGGGCTGAGAAGCTCGCCTGAAGTTGCAAAGGAGAACCACTTGACGAGCTGCGCCGTGTTGTTCTTGTTGAAGGAAGCGGATGTCGGGGGAAGTACATCTTGAGGACGGCCAGCGGAGCTCCGGGTAGCGCGCGAAGAAGAACATGAGCTTGGCTTTCCCTCAGTGCATGGGCGTCAGGGTGCTCACCGTGTGCATCGAGGACGCTGTTAAAGGTCACATGAAGAACAAAAGGAAGAAGCCAATGTAGCCAACCCGCCAACCGCCCACAGCCAGCAACCCCTCGCATAGCACACTTTCGAAGGACGGTCCACTACTCCAATCGAGTAGCACGTCTTCCGAGTTGGTTACATCGGTTATTAGCAGACTCAGAACTAATCATTACAGAGGGATCTCCCCAGACAAGACCAGGGAATGCAATCCCTGCAGAAATTGCAACACGCTTTCCTAACACCTAAGCACATTCTAGAGAGTCCCCGTGTTTTGCAAAATGGGTAGGGTGCCAGCTTAAGAGAAGTCCTGTATAGTGAAGCGGCGCCGTTGCTGGCGGCCGCTATCGCAACTTTTTGACTTAATCTAACTTTGATAATAATATTTTAAGGATCCATGGACACGGCACAACAACAACAACGTCTTCCGGGGACTTCAGTGATACTAAGCTTTAGCAAAAGCGGTTAGAGCACTTTGTTCTCGCTTGCTCAGTTCGAAAATCAGACAAACGAGAACAAAAGTTATTTTTTTTTAAATGAAGTTTACAAGTTTTTGGGGCAAAAAATTTAAGATCTTTTAATTCCACCTTATATACTCAAAGAAATATATATGGATTATAATGGATAATTTATTCTCTATATTGGATTTCTCTATAATGGATTTTTTTTTTTCTTTTTAATAATGATTCTGTAACATTATAAGCAATTCTAAATTTTTAAATTCCTCTCAATTTTTTTATCAAGTATTGAAATTGGATTTTTAGTGGCGCGTCATCTCAATGTCAAGAAATTCAAACATCTTTTTGTTGTATATAAAAAGTATGTTACATAAAGTATTTTAGATAGATCTTTCGAATAAAATTAGCTCACTGTTCTTATTTTTAATAGTACTGTCACTGATAAGATGGGAGTTTATTTGAAGATCTGAATAGTACTATGGAAGTGTTTCTGCAAAAAAATTTTAACCTACGCTAGACCTAGGCATGACTACCAACAGTCTATGACAGCAGCCCAATACAGTTCAGAAACACACATGAAATGGTTAAAATCTTTTGCAGTATTTACAGCTACTACGACAATTAGTCAGGACAGTAGTTCAAAGTGGTTACCACTCATGTTGGGGATTGTCAAGCAAGGAGGTGGGCAAATCGGAGAGTCTGCTAGTCCAAATCTGTGAAGGGGTTTCCCAAGACTGAATCATGTTCAGTTATTGTTCTGAAATCAGCTAAACATAAGAATTTTTGATGGGAAAAAGTACAATTATATGTAAGATAGGATAAAGTATTTAAATTTCTGTGGCACTATGGTAGCCCCTATCTTTAAATTGCTGATACTATACTGATTGATTACTATACTTTTAAATATTTTCAGTAATTTATTTTATTGAAAATATTATCTGAATTTTCGCAAGCTGCTTTTCTTTTTTAATAGTCTACTAACTATTTTTTTTTAAAAATGATCAATAAAATAATTCAGGAAACATACATGACAAATTTTCATTTTTCATTTCATTTTTTCAGTTTTAAGTATGATACTTTTAAGTATGTAGAATTATGATTTTTCTCTTAATTTATAAACTTAAAATAAAGATTCAAATTTTGCCTTTTAAAAACCGCAACTCTTTTTAATGGTTGATTTTCCAAAATTATAGGGGGAAAATTATGATATCATATCATTATTATATCAGTTTCAAATATGATGTTAAAACACTTTTAAGCATATTTAAATTACGGGTTTTTCCCTTTTAATTTATAAACTTAAAATAAAGATTTAAATTTTTGCCTTTTAAAAAGCTGCAACCCCCTTTTTTTAATGGTGGATTTTCCAAAATTATAGGGGACCTCATCTTTTTCAATATCGTTTGGAGTGGACCGTCCCTTTATTCGGGGTTGGCTGTGATACAAAACAATTTTCGAAAAGGATGCCAAATAAATAAACAGTACACACAAAAATAAACAGCAAAACAAGTACAACAACACACACAACAAACAGCACATGAATGAAAACATCTACACAAGACTGTTTAAAAAGAGTGGTCGGGGAGGGGAGATTGAACACATACAGACAGTACAACAAATTATTTCAGTTGTGCAAAAAAAGAGAATATTCATATTAAAAATATATGTGAAGTGATATTTTTACTACTTTTACAAAAATAAATCGTTAAAATTTTTTTTTGTATTAATGGAAAGGACTGAAATAATCGTTAATTTGTTAAAAAAATAATCGCTCTATATTTTTCTACTTTCTAACTATTTTTCTACTATTTTCTACTACTACTACTACTTTCTATTATTTTTCTATGAAAAAATTATTTAAAAAATTCTTAAATTTATTTTTTTAAAAGCAAAATAATAATATTTATATTAGATTAAATATATTATAAATAACAAAAAAAATAAGATTAATATATAAAAATATATACATTACAATTTTTTTAAAATCCAAATAGCATGCTTTATAATAGAATAATAATATTAAATAAATCAAGTATCCATAAAAAATAAATAAAATAAAAATAAAATAAATCAAGCATCATTAACAAAATAAAATTTTATTTCTAATTTAGATAAAATAGAAAAACTATGGAAAACTAAAATCAATACTTAAAAGAAATGAAAAACAGTTGTAATGTTATAATACTATATAATATAGAGAAATATAACAAAATAATATTTATATTAAATTAAATATATTACAAACAGTAAAAAAATAAATTAAGATTAATGCATAAAAATTAATATATTAAAAATTTTTTTTACTCCACATTACACTACAATAATAATATTAAATAAATCAAGTATTCTATGATTAAGAAAATAAAATCTTAATTCTAATTTTGATAAGATGTAAAAAAAAAACAACGGAAAACTAAAATGAATATTTGAGAAGAAAATAAATAGTAGTACTATTACAATAATTATATAATATAGAGATGTATAACAAAATAATATTTTTAGTGATATAAACACATTAAAATAAACATAAAAATCAATTACTTGAATTTTTTAAATAAATAAATAAAAATTCCTTTTTATGTTTTTACGATTAACAAAATAAAATCTTAATTCTAATTTGATAAGATGTAAAAAAAAAACTATAAAAATTAAAAGGAATACTTGAAAAGAAATTGAATAGCAATAATATTATAATAATTATATAAATATAGAGATGTATAATTAATATTTTTAGTGATATAAACAAATCAAACTAAACATAAAATTTTTTAAATAAAAATTCCTTTTTATGCTTTTTAATTTGTTATATGGTCTTATATTTGAATGAAATAAAATTTTAGTTTGTACAAGAGGAAAGAATAACACAATTGAAAAAGAAAATAAAACTAAGACGAATTTTTAAATGAGCACAAAGTAAAAAATTAGCATAATTATACAGAGTGATTATAATTAAATTACCACTTTCAAAATGCTGAAAAAAGAACCACTCGTCACAATAAGTTCAAATTTGAACTGACGATACTTGAAGAAGGGGGAAACGGTATGGCGTCAGAAAAAAGTTCCATCGATTTTTTCCCATCCAGTTGGTTATGCCCTTGCCGTGGTGGATGGGCTTTCCACTCACAGTGTCACAACTGTTGAATGACATGGAAGTCATTTTTTCCGTCAAAAAACCAAAACAAACCAGTACATTGAACACTATTACTACTACTACACTACACCACACCACATCACACCACTGCGCCTAGAGCCGAGTTGCCCCTTTTACAATTTGGGAATGATGTGGTTTCAGAAGTCTGATTGGGCTCTTTGACGATTCCGAACCACTATAAACATCCATGGCACCCCGGAGTTCGAACCCAAAACCTGTGGTACCGAGTGCCAAGCACATTGAAAAACTACAGTTGGTTTAATTGCAATTCATGTCAAATATGTTGTCATTTCGATTCAAAATATCATTGGCAGCCGAATTCTTTATTCAGCTTACAGCACCCTCTATTAATACACCTTGGAACTTTTTTTGATGCCGTACATTCATTCATTTCTTTCCCCTTCTTCAAATATCTTCTGTTCAAATGTGAATTCATTGTGACGAGTGGTTCTTTTGATTGCATTTTGAAAGTGGGACTTTAATTATAATCACCCTGTAGTATATCTAAAAGGACAGAGAGACCTCAGCAGAAAACGAGACGGCAGAGAAGCCATAGAGGTGCTTCCAAAAAGAAAGCGGCCTTCAAGCATCAGAGTAAGGGTAAGTAAGTAGTGGCGGTGTAATCATCTTAAGGATTATGAGGTTGAGCTAAGTGATTTAACAAGAAGCTTTACAAGGGGGAAACAGAAATCCCACAAGTCATTGCCTTTCAATAATATAAAGATGGAATGCTCGCTTCAAAATTGAAATGTCCCTTTCTATTCTCTGCATTCCATTAAGGAGGAATTTTTAATCCTATTTGATTGTTACAGATGGTTTGGAAATCTTGATTCAGTTTATAGCAAAGGAATGGATTAATCGATTTCAAAGGATAAGGAATAATCGGGAATCCAAAAGGATTAATCGATTTCAAAAGATATGAATTAATTGAGAATTCAAAGGGGATTAACCGGGAATTCAAAGGATTAATCGATTTCAAAGGATAAAAGAATAATCGCGAATCAAGGGATTAATCGATTTCAAAGGATAAGGAATTAATTGAGAATTCAAAGGGATTAATCGGGAATTCAAAGTTAATCGATTTCAAAGGATAAGGAAATAATCGTGAATCCAAAGTTAATCGATTTCAAAGGATAAGGAATTAATCGGGAATCCAAAGGATTAATCGATTTCAAAAGATAAGTGATTAATTGAGAATTCAAGGGATTAATCAGGAATTCAAAGGATTAATCGATTTCAAAGGATAAAGGATAATCGATTTAATTAATTGTTAATCGATTTAATTAGTGTTAATCAATTTTTAATGCACTCCATAAAAATTGCAAGATAACCAATTGCTGAACTTATATTTTAAAAATATTTTAATATTTTCTACCTACAAAACAATTTTGGATACTTTTAAAAAAAAATATTCTTTTATTCTGATAAATAATTTAGAATATTGATAAATAAAGATTCTGCAATAATAATAATAATATACTTTTAAAAACTCTAAATTTATTGATGTAATTAATTGTAATATCACTGTGAAAAATGTTCAATTAACTTTGAATTTTTAATCTACTGCCAAAATATAAAAATATAAAATTATTTTAATACATAATATAGAATAAAATAAGGATTCAGTAATAATTAGAATAATATACTTATATTGTCTTTTTAATTTATTGGTGTAATTAATCATTGCGAAAAAATTTCATATTCTAAATTTTTTAGTCTATAATCAAAATAGAAAATAAAAATTATTTTAATAAATAATATAAAATACTGATAAATAAAAGATTCAGTAATAATTAGAATAATATACTTATAATGTCTTTTAAATTTATTGGTGCATAATCACTGTGAAAAATTGGTCTATTTTAATTTTTAATCTATAATAAAAATAGAAAAATAAATAGTTTTTTTCGTTAATAAAAAATATAGAATATTGATAAATAAATATACTGTAATAATAAGAATAATATGATGATTTTTATATACGAAAAATGAAAAAAACATTTTAGTCAAGATTGAATTTTTAATCTGCAATTAAAATAGAAAAATAATTTTTTTTTATTAATAAATAATATAGAATACTGATAAATAAAGATTCATTAATAATTACAATAATATACTTCTAATATCTTTTAAACGTATTGGTACAACTCATTATTGTAAAAAAATATTATTCAATTATATCTTAGAATTTTTAATCTATATCCAAAATAAAAATTTTTAAATATTTTTATTTTTAATAAATATAATATAAAATATTAGTAAATAAGGATTCAGTAATAATTAGAATAATATACTTTAATATCTTTTAATTTATTGGTGCGTAATTAATCACTGTGAGAAAATGTTCTATTCTAAATTTTTAATCTATAATCAAAATAGAATAATAATCTTCTCGATTTAAAAATAATCCCTTTAAAATATAATAAATTTGCATTTCTAATGGTAGTGTAGAAAAAATATATGATGATAGCTTTTTAGACTTTTATGTTTTTCCTGTTTTGAAATCTTGAAAAATCCATTTCAATTTATTTTTCTAGTATTATGTCTTTGCAAATATGAGAAATATTTTTTTTTTTTTTTTTATGTAAATATAAATTAGCGAACCTATTTTTTTTTTTTTTTATTAACATTTAAAGTTTGAAGAAAAATCTTATTAAAATTCCATCATTTAAAAAAAAAAAAAAATGAATATTTAGTCAAGTAAAATACTTTTTTTAATGTTTTTACGAAGCGGAAAAAAAATTTCAGACTTTTCGATTTTAATTTCGTCACAAATGTCCAATTTTCCCGAAACGAGGAGAAGAAATAGGAAAGAATCATTTCAAAAATCTCTTCCTACATTTAAAGTCATTCCTGTTTTCATAAACAAGAAGGCATATAGAGACGGACATAAAAATAATAATGAAAGAAAAAGTTTCGCGTCTACTCCCTTCATTTTTTTCTTCTTTATTTTGAGAATCTATTTTTTTTTTTTTTTTATTATTAACATTTAAAATTTTTTCAGGAAAAATCTTATTAAAATTCCACCATTAAAAAAAAAAATGAATATTTAGTCAAGTAAAATACTTTTTTCTTTATTTGCGCATGTCTGATACTTTTGCGCTTTCTTTATTTGCACGACTATTACGAAGCGGAAAAAAATTTAGACTTTTGGACTTTTTGTGATGAAATTAAAAACCAATTTTCCCGAAACGAAGGAGAAGAAATAGAAAAGAATCATTTTAAAAGCGGGAAAGCTGTTAATTCTTCCGACATTTAAAATCACTCCTCTTTTCATAAACAAGAAGTAATACAGAGAAAGATTTAAAAAAAAAAGTGTCTTGTCTGCTTTCTTTCTTTTTTTTTTTTTCGTTTTATTTTGAGATTTAAGTGTTCGAAAATATTTAACCAAAGTCTCTTTGATGTAGAAAGAAATCGCTTTCACGCCTTCTCATTTGAAAAGAAAACGCCCCGGGCTACATATTTCGGGAGCGGCGGTAAATTTCCTGATCCTTTGATCCCGGAGAAATGAAAACCGAGTCTCCTTTCTCTCTCTCTTATTTGTCCAGGATCGCCAAGAAAACTTTCCGACGCAAAACTTAGAACTCTTTCCAAATATTCATCTTGTTAATTGCAATTTTTTAAAAAAATCATATTGCGTTGATCGTGCTGTAATCGTAGCACCTTGATGTTTGTTTAGCGTAGTTGCTTAGAGTACTTCAGAAAGGAATATTTTCTTGGTACCACTATCATTCCCACCCACACATCCTTTTTTCCTGCTTTGAGTCTTATATTTATTCAAATTCGGATAAAGTCTGTTTTACTCCTACATTAAAGTATTAATTGTCCTTCCCCTATCTGCAATATATGTGTTTGGAGAAAGTTATGATGATATATAAATAAAAAGTTACTCTTTCCTTAACAAAAATAATTTTTTCCCGCAAAAAAATATTAATAAATGTTTGAGAATTTAGTGTTGACATATCATTATGTTTTTTAAAGTAATCTTGAAGTTTAAAAAACAAAAAAATGTGATTACATAAAAATTAATTAAAGTAAGAGAAATCAATTTACATAATCTTAAATCAAGGATTTTTATTTTATTTGTCTATTTCTATATTATTTATTATATATTATATATTTATTATATTAATTTTATTATTATTTTTTTATTCAGTTACAGATTAAAAATTTAGAATAGAACATTTTTTTTCACTGTGAATTATTTGCACCAATATATTTAAAAAGAGGCATTATAAGTATATTATTCTAATTATTACTAAATCTTTTATTTATCATTATTATTTATTAAAATAAAAAAAAATTATTTTTCTAATTTGATTTAGATTAAAAATTCTAAGTGAATATTGAATATTTTTTTCACAATTATTAATTACACAAATAAATTTAAAATTTTAAAAAAGTATATTATTTTTATTATTACCGAAACTTTTTATTTATCAATATTTAAAATTATTATTAAAATAATTTTTTATTTTCTATTTTGATTATAGATTAAAAATTTAGAACAAAACATTTTTCACAGTAAATAATCCGCACCCATATATTTAAAAGACATTATTAGTAATCTAATTATTGCTGAATCTTTTATTTATTATTATTCTATATTATTCATTAAAATAAAATAATATTTATTTTCTAATTTGATTATAGATTAAAATAGGTAATCATTCTTAAAATGGCAGAATAATGAAAGGAATTCTGAAAATCTTTTACTTATTAAATTTTTCTACAACTAATTTATTAATTTTTTTCCGCGACTATTTTATTTATTAATAATTTTTTTTATGGGAAACATTTTAAATAAAGAATAATAGTAAAATTTGCTAATTTTATGCTGATAGTTTTTCTGTTTTTATATGAAAAATAATAAAATTAAATAATAAATAAAAGTTTCGATTACATTCAAAAAATTAATAACTACATGGAATTTATATCAACATTTTAACAAAGAAATATTTTAGCAGTAATAAATGAAGTATGAATTAATTAATTTCTTTTACAAAATTTGGTTCTGAAATTAGTAAAAAAACTGTATTTTACTTTTAAGTATATGCCAATACGCATTTAGTTTTTTTACTTTTTTTGAATCAACAAACATGTTTGTTCTTTTATTTTAAAAATATATTTATTTATTTATAAATTATTTAACATTTAATTTACAGATTTAAGATTGATTTAAAACATTGACGACAAAAACCCATGATAATATTTTTTTTTTGAAAGATATTTATTTGATAGATTTTTTTTTGATAGATGTGATATTTTAAAATTAGATTTTTTGATAGATTTGATATTTTGAAATTACATTTTTTTTTTGATAAATTTGATACTTTGAAATTAAATTATTTTGATAAATTTGATACTTTGAAATTAGATTTTTTGTAATTAAAAAGGTTCTAAAATATATGCCTAAAAAGAAATGAAAGTTTTATAAAATTAATTAATTTTTATCTACAAAAATATATTATTAACTAAAATAATCAAACTGAAATTAACAATACTTCTAAAACATAATATATATATATATACATAGAAATATACATAAAAATTTCTAAAAATAATACTAGCAATTTTTAAATTCTAAATTCATAAAAATCTAAATTTCTAATAACTATAAGTTTCTAAAATTTTATATATAATTCCTTAATTTTAAAAAATATTGCGTAAGTTATAACTAAAAATATTAAAATTGGAGATTAATTTTCGATATTTTCAATGTAATAGAAAAAGAAGAAAAAAAAACTATAAGAAAATTAGATTCAATTGTTATTTATAATATTTTATTATTAACTATTAAAAATTTTTTATTTATTATTTAAAGAAAGTTCCTATTTTTCGTTTTGCCAAATCAAAATAAACATCAATAAAAATTTAATAAATATTTATCAAAAAATTTACTTAATTCAGTAAGCTGCAAGAAAAAGAACTTATTGTAACTCTAAAATGTATAATAACAAGAGACGAAATGGCAAAAAATGTAATGCGTGATAATATAATTTGTGCAAGTATATAATATTTAAGGGAATTTTAAGGGACAATAATTAAGGACAACAATTTTTTAAGGAACATTTTGTAAGAAAATTTTTTTAAATCAATGTTTTGTCAGTGTTTATCAATGTTTGGTTTTTAAAGCAATGTTTTTAAATCAATGTAAAATCAACGTCACGTAAAAGGATGTTGTAGAAATTGAACATCTTAATTTAATCTTTTCATATCTTGCAATTACAGGTTATCTAAAAATTCATTTCTTAAAATAACTTTATGAATCTTCAAAAAAGAATAGTAATGAAAGGATGTAATTAAAGCAAGATCACTAGTAAATTTATATTACATTTTTTAGAGAAGGGGGAGGGTTAAAAAAAACATAAACATTGAGAGATGTGCAAAGGATAATTTTCTATACTATGCAAAGCAGAGCAACACATATACATTTTCTAACACTAATTCTAACACATAACACACACATTTTCTAACACTAATTCTATAGTAAACAAGCAACACAAAACAGGCAATAAGAGATAGAAAATATCTTACGTAGAAAGGATATCATAGCCATGTTGTTGTCGTAGTTGGCCTGACTGTCACCAGTGTCCGATAAGTCTCCACTGTCCTGTTTCATGTGGGATGACAGTTGCAGAGAGTCCGGCGACCCCCTGGTGTGGTGGAAGGGCAGCAAGGGGTGCATGGGCGGCCCCCTTCGTCGTCGTGCCCACCGTCCAGGGGCGCAAAGTGGTGCGCTCGGTGAGGGTCGTATCCACCGAATCCAGGGTGGAACAACTCGGATTGGTTGAGACTTGGGTTAGGGATGGCGACTGTGGTGGGCAGGCTGACCGGCACTAGAGGTGGTGGTGGTGGGTGGTACAGGGGGCGGTAGGTGCTCCGGATACTTGGGGCTGACGTCGCGCTGTTGCAGGCGAGTGTCGGTCACCTTGTGGCGCTTTTTTCTTGGAGGCCACCACCAGAGACATGGCCTCCGTTTGCTCTGGAGTTGGAGAACCATAGCTGGGCCGGGGCGGTGACCCGTAGATGAAGGCGGCCGTGGCGGCGACACTGGAGGGGGCTTCAAGGGGGAAGAAGAAGGGCGGAGGGGGGCTTGGGCAGCTCTGTGGGTGGCGGGTAGGGGCTGCTGGTCCGCAGGCCGTTCAGCCGCGTGCCCCGGTCGATCACTTTGCCCGTGGTGCGAGGCGACTTGCGGTCCAGCATTTGGGACAGCAGGGTCGGGTCCTTGGGCGTCGATTCCTCTGGCCGGGGCGCAGCGGCCATCTTGCCCTTCCGCTGCTGCACGCACCTGGACAGAACAGCGTCCACCACTTGGGACAGCGAAGTGGACAGCTCCGCTTTCAGGCTGTCTGCCAGCCACTCGTAATCCACGTTGGGCGGCTGGACGATGCAGGATTCTCTGGGGTTGCCCCCTCGTGCTGCTGGGGCTTGATGGTGTCCTTGCGGTCGTCGATGATAAGCCGCCGGGCGTCGTCGTACATGCTGGCGTTGTCGTCGTCCGCGAAGTTCTGGAGCGGCTTGATGTCCTCGCAGGAGTCCCTGCTCTTGGTCTGTTCCTCGTCCGTACTGTCTCCGCCGTCCACCATCTCCATGTACTTGTGCTGCATGACCACCAGTTGCTGCTGCATGTGGCGCAGCTGCTGGCGGATGGACAGGAGTCCAGCGCCGCCGTTGCGTCGCTTCAGCAGGGGGCTGGTCGAAGGGTCCAGCGTCTCGTCGTCGTCGTCTTCCACCTCAGCCCCGGCGCCGTCAACAGAAGTCCTCTCGTGCTGCTGGGGCTGGTAGAGGCTTCCTCTTCTTGCACCCGTTGACGGGGGCGGGGGTGGGTGCGCCCTCCGTTGGCGCGCAGGGGCGCCGGCAGCATGTTGCTCACGATGGTCTCGACGCGCGCCCTTTTCAGCTGCAGCGGGTCCGCCTGCTGGTCGTCGTCGGTCGCGGGCCAGCACGGGCTGCAAGAGGCGCTCCTCTGTGGCGAGGCGGTCGACATCCTTCTGTCTTGCTGCTGCTCCTCGTCGGCGCGGTCCATCTGCGGGCTCGCCGGACCGTGTCCGTCCGTGCCCCCTCCCCCCCACCGTTCCTCCCCTGCTGCAGGATGTCGCGGAGGAGGTGGCTGCTGCTACTACCTCCGCTACTGCACCGCTCGGGGCTGCGCTCGAACATCTCCCCGTTGGCGGGCGGCGGCAGGCCCCTCAGGCCCGATCCGATGAGGTCGCACAGCATGCGGGTGGCTGCGAATCCGTTGCCGAAGGATCCCGGCGGTCGCGAGCTGAAGTTGGGGATGGATGCGTAGCTGTTCCTCGGCTCCCCCGCATCCACTCTCTGGCGGACGCGCCTCGTCTTGGCCTTGAGCTCCTCCGCCTCTCCCTCCCCCTCCGATGACATCATCCCCGCGCTCGTGGCTGCACGTCTTTTTCCCCCTCTTTTTTGCTCCCTCCCTCTGGCGGGCGTCTGTTCAGGGCTCCTTGCTCGTGCCTGTTGGGGGAAGATAAAGGGGGTTAGCAACAGTTCCGTTTTGGGGGGTACAGAGCACACACAAGGTAAAATAAATACACTCTCGCGTTTTTTGTTACAGAGAGAAAGTTTACAAACTGAAAAAAACACACCTGTATGTCAGTAGAAAGTAACATAAATATATATAACTCAAAATACGGAGTTAAGCAATAAGTTAAAACTTATGATTTTATAAGGTTTACTTTTATTTTTATGACTTTATAAGCATTATTTACTTTTATAAGCAAAAACGTTTGATTTTATAAGTTTTTCTTTTACTTTTATGATTTTATATTACTTACTTTTATAAGCAAAAACTTATTGTATAAGCATTACTTACTGTTACATGATTTTACTTACTGTTATGATTTTATAAGCATTTTCTTCTTTTTCACAAAGGACTTCAAGCAACATGGCGGAAAATGCATGGCAGAAACATTCTGCTATCGATACTCTACATTACTATCGATACATTATACTTTTTAAACGGTTAACTAATACATGAGATTCGATTAAGAACAATAATAAACAAAATATCTATAACATTGGCTTAATAAACACATAATTAAAAAATAAAAGAAAAAGCAAAAAGTTAAATTTTATGATTTTATAAGCATTTTCTTCTTTTTCATACAGGATTTCGAACAAAATGGCTGAAAGTGCATGACATAAACATTCTACTATCGATACTCTACATTACTATCGATACGTTATACTTTTAATCGATTTACTATTACATGAGATATGATTGAGAACAGTTATAAATAAAATATCTAATATAACGCTCGCTCTCAATGAGTTTTCACTACTAACTCATCTGTTCTAAAAAAAAGTTATCGTACAATTAGAAAACTATAACAATGTCTTTTAATATAAGAATATTTAAATTCTCGCAAAATTTTAAATTGTGGGCATACATTAAAAAATACAACTTATATTCATTAAAAAAATTCGATGATAAAATATTCTCATTTTAAAAGAATATAAAATATAAGTAAAAATTAATGCTTATAGAAATAAGTTGTTTACTTATAAATACAACATAACTGAAATCTTTTTAAAAATAACTTATCGTATTTTTCACAAAAAGATTTTAAACATAATGGCTGAAAGTGTATGACATTCTACTATCGATACTTTAAGCTTTTTAATCGATTTACTATTACATGAGATACGATTGAGAACAGTTATAAACAAAATATCTATAATGTTCGCTTTCAATGAGTTTGACTACCAACTCATCTGTTCTAAAATAAAATTACATACAACGAAAAGTTATCATACAATTAGAAAATTATAATAATAATTTTTATAATGATAATAATTATAATAATAACTTTTAACCCACTTTAATAGTGGGCATCAAAACATTTCAGAAGAGTAAAAAAAAAAAAAAAAAAAAAAAAAAAAAAAAAAAATCTTATATTCATTAAAAAAAAAAAACAGTGATGAAATATTCTCATTTCAAAAGTATAAATAAAATTTAAGTAAAAATTTTGTTTTATAGAAAATTAGTTGTTTACATATAAATCCAACGTAACTGAAATCTTGTTTAAAAATAATTTATCGTACGACTGGTTAATTTATTTTTACTGGTTTATCAGAGAGAAAAACATTCAAATTTCTTAAAAATGCAAAGTATTGATAAAATTGCTACATTTTTTAATAATTTTTTATTTCGAGAAATCATAAAAACGTTATAAGTATAGATGACGTTTACATTTTCGTAGATAATTTTATCTTGTGCAATAGTTTCTTACAATTAATCAGTAATGACGTAATAAAAAATTAATAAACAAATATATATGATAATTTTTGAAACGAAGATTATTAAACAATACTATATAACAAATTAAAATTATATTCCATTACTTTCTGCAATTATAAGTTATAATAATTAATAATATTAAAAATATTTTTTAAATAATTGCTTGCCATAATTTAAATCAAATGTATATTTAATAAAGTTTTAAACAAGTACAATAATCTGAAGATTAATCATCCAATCTTAAATCTTGACTAGAAAAAAAAAAAACATTTTCTTTCATTTTTTTTTTTTAGAGGAATATTTAGTATTTATTGCATAATAAAAAAAGAGAAAATATATATATAAAATAATAATTTAAAAATCACAGTTATATTATAAACTGGAGATATAAAAAATATATTTTTTTATGTACACATCCACAAAAAAAATAATTAACTATAAACCTACAAGAATTAATTAATGTTTGATTAAAAACAATTATAAGCAAAATGGCCGAAAGAAAATTTTCCAAAATTGTGAATGTCATAATCATTCGATTTTTAATTGATTCTAATGAATGCCATAAACATTCTGTTGAATAATTGATTTTCTATTCCATAAGATTCGATTAAGAACAATTATAAACAAAAATACTGATAGCAAATTTTCCAAAATTCTTATTTATTATTATTTAATGTGCGTTTAAGAACAACTGTAAACAAAATGGCTGAAAGCACATTTTCTAAAATTCTTTTTTATTATTGTATAATGTTCGATTAAGAACAATTATAAACAAAAATACTGATAGCAAATTTTCCAAAATTCTTATTTATTATTATTTAATGCTGGATTAAGAATAACTGTAAACAAAATGGCTGAAAGCACATTTTCTAAAATTCTTTTTTATTATTGCATAACGTTCGATTAAGAACAATTATAAACAAATTGGTTGAAAGCAAATTTTCCAAAATTCTTGTTTATTATTATTTAATGTTCGATTAAGAACAACTGTAAACAAAATGGCTGAAATCACATTTTCTGAAATTCTTTTATTATTGCATAACGTTCGATTAAGAACAATTATATACAAAATGGCTGAAAGCAAATTTTCTTCAATTGTGAATAACACAAAAATTTCCACGATGGTCAAGAGGTCACACGGCGGAAACATATAACCCATCTTTAAACCGTATTCTAAGTTTAAAAAAAAAAGAGCTACGCACCTCGAGGTAGATCCGTTATGTGTTTGTTCCTCAACCCTTCTGCCCACGGTCGAAGAAAAGAATATAGAAAACCAACGCATGTTCCTTTTGTCCTAATCTTTTCTATGTAGACCAGCTGCGGACAGAACAAACATCCCACAAAGGACTCCTTTTTTTTCCGCGTGCTGCCGCAAAACAAGGCCCTTTTTCCGCGGAAAAGAAAGCTCCCTTCCCGGACCCTTCAGGGACGACGGAGTTCTTGAAAAGTGGGTGACGAACAGCTTCGTCAAAGGCGTCTTAGTTGTCGGAAAGCAGCTGCCATGAGCTGAGCAAACAGGCAAGTCTGGGAACGAGTTGGCCAAAAGGAAAAGTGTGATTTTTGTACGTTGAAATAAGGATAAGTTGCCTTATACATACATATATATAAGAAAACTTATGTTTCTGCCATATATATTAACAACTAATGTTTCTGACATTCTGCCCCATTTGTGTGTTAAAAATAAGACATGAAATAAGCGTATGCTAAACCATTACAGTAACGTTCATTCCCAATTTTAAATCAACGATTTTTGTAAGCTCAGTTAAATAAACGTGTGCACGATAGCATGTAGGTACATGAAATTTCAGCCTTACTTTAATACTTTCAGCCATTTTGTTTAGAATTGTTCAGCCATTTTGTTTAGAATATATATATATTAAAATGTATTATTTTGTTATTTCTAGTGTCTACCTATATAAATATTATTCAAGCATTTCGAAAAATGATTTTTCTGATGGACAGCTTACGTATCCATTGAAGTTAATGAGTCATCTTTCTTAGGATTCCCAAGAAAAATCAAGAAGTTGGATGAAATTCAAGTTAAGTTGAAAGTGACAAGATAATAGGCTTCTGATTGACAGATATCAGTATGTGTGTGTGAAACCAACTTAAGGAAATTCCAACTTTGAAACTTTCTCATTATTTTTTAACCTATTTTTTATGCACCCTATTTTAATAATAAATATATATATCACATTTTAATTTTTTGTTTTTATCTTTCTTTTCCTTCCCACAAAAACTGCAAAGGAAAAAAAAATTACAATCATGTGATACTCATTTCGGAATTAAAACGTCTCCTTTACCCAAAACACGAACAATTCGAAGCCATGTCTTACTTTTCTTGCCCTGCATTACAAGGAGGAGGGTGGGTGGGAGATAAAAAAAGGCCACTTTCTCCCGGATCCGAGGTCAGGGCGGAAGCTGACCGCCGGAGGAAGAAGCTTCCGGAGGGTGGGGCACCCCTTGCAGGTGGGGGCGGGCGGAAATCGTTTGCTGCAAGACAAGACAGAGAACGTCCGCCGGAACACGCGCAGTTTCGGTTTCGCTCTCGCGGCTCTTTCTCGTCGGCCTTTTGCGGTTCCGGTTAAAGAGGCCGAATTCACGGGTTAATTAACCTTTAAAAAATTAATAAACTGTGTTAATTAATTCACGTGTTAATTAACCTCCTTTCTGATAAACATCAAATGTTTATTTTAAATTTTTTTTTTTTTTTTTTTTAAAAAGAAATAAAAGTAATTTTTTTAAATTTCAATTATTATTTTTTTTTTTTAGTGTTCTTTTAAAATCTTTTAAAAAAAAATTTTATTATTTTTGATACAATAAATGTAACAAATTTTACACTGGATTCATGTCAAAAAAAAAAAAAAAAATAAATTTAGTGAAATTTATTATGGTCTTTAACAATGAAGAACCTGCTTTTACAGAAGATCATTAGGTTAAATAGTGGATTTATTTTAAAAGCTTACTTAGCTTATTTTATAGATATAGAAAGCTTATTTTATAGCTTTTATCATTTTTACTTATAGATTTTATATAAATATGTCAACTGAGGCATATATTGGCAATAATATGACAAAATGGTTGAATTATATATAAATCATTTGAAAGTAATAAATGAAAAAAAAAAAAAAAAAATACAATTAAAAAATTGTTTTTTAAATTTGGAAAATTTTTTATATTTTTCAACGAACTTATTTAAATGCTTTCATAGTAAAAGGCTGAGTAAAAAGATTTGTTGTAGTTCTAATGCAGTTGACAATACAGAGATTAGTATTTATCTTCTTTTATGCCATAAGCAAGGCTGCATCGCTGTTACTCATTCAGCACTATCCAGAGGGTACGTATAGCTCGAAGATATGTTGCGGACGCGAGTAACACTACCACCACAACGCTCTACGATCCTATTAGACCGGGACCTACGGTTTAAAGTGGATTTCGAATCACTACAAAACATCCATAGCCAAGGTACCAAGCGCTAGCCACTCGGCCATCAAGCACCTAGTAAAAAAATGACTATAAAACTTAAATGACTTAAGACTATAAAACTAAACCTAAATAACTATAAAATGACTTACTGAAGTTTATGTTCATAACAAATTTAATATTGTCTTTTTAACATCAGTAAAAAAAAAAAAAAAAAAAAAAATGAAAATTTCAAGATTTAAACTTGTTGTGATTTTTTTTTTTTTTTTTTTTTTTTGCACCATTTGAATAATAAATAAATTATTAATAGTAAATAAATTATTTGAATAATATATATATATATATATATATATATTTTACATTTTAATTTTCTGTTTTTACCTTTCTTTCCCTTCCCACAAAAACTACAAAAAAAAAAAAAAATTTACACATACTTATACGATATTTATTTATCAATCCTTAATTAAAAAGCTATTACAATTGTAGCAATAATTGTATAGTATAAGTGTACAATTGTCTAGTAGCCATTACTATTTGTAAAGCCTAGAGGAACTCCGTTTGTTGTCATTGGCTAACTCCCTAGTGTCGATAGCGTGTCCCTTTGGGTACCACACTGCAAAGATGGAAGACAATTTTCGCGGTGGCATGGCTCAATTCCCACCAGCCCCGTTCCGTCCACCTCCGGTTTCGGGACTCATTACGCCCATCTGTCCCACGGGCAATTCTTGGAGTTCGGGCATACCTGGTCCACCCCGTGACGTCATCCCGGCCCCATTGTGTCTCCTTCCCGGGTACTTACTCCAGCGGAACGCCTCCCAAAACCGAACTTCGTAATGAATGCGTCGGAAGTCCTCGCATCTCATGAACGCCTGCTTAATATAATCCTCAGCCTCAAAAACGGATTCAGATTCTAGTGTGTCCAAAAAGTAAGACCAAATTTTTTTTTTTTTTTTTTTTTTTTTTTCCAAAAACTCTTTATTTTATTACATCGCCTTCAAAGTAATCCCCTCCGGACAAAATGCACCTATGCCAACTTTTTCCAATCCTCAATGCATGCTAAAAAGTAATCGACATGGCCTTCGAAGCGCGCCCCGATTCACGTTGAATCTCTCGGTCGACTCAAAACGGTGTCCCCGGAGGAAAGGGAATAGAAGTCGCACGGTGTGAATACGGGGTTGTGGAAAGATATGGGTTTCATTTTGGGCGAAAGAGTCATCAAAATTCAATGCAGTGTGAGCTGGTGCATCAGTGTTTTCGGTACCAATTGAGATTTGACGCGTTTGAGGCCCAAAATGGAATGGACCGATCTTTTGAAATTCCATCATCATCAGCAAGGTCTCTAATTGTGAATCTACGGTTTGCAAGCACCAAATCTTCAATTTTTGGACGTCGGTTTTCTGGATGTGAGCTTCGTTAGTTGAGGTGGCGGGTTGACCAGTGGGCTCTTAGTCTTCAACGCGTTCTCTGGCTTCTTTGAAACACTCTTTGCCCACTTCTAAACATTTCTTTCCGATATAGGAATGCTCACCGAATGCCTTCTGCAACATTCTATACGTTTCCGCAAATAAAATTGAATGCAAGTTATTTGCTCAATGAATTCAGACGTTTCAAAAATCGCCGGAATCCGTTTTAGCATCTCAAGCGTAACTCCAACACTAATGAATATTTTGACATCAAATTTCAAGATGTCAAGGACAGTGCCGACATCCTTAAAAAAAAAAAAAAAAAAAAAAAAAAAAAATTGAGATTCCATATGCCCCAGGAATTTTAAATTGAAAATTGGTTTTTACTAAAAACAAATCTTGTTCCAAAAAGCAATTTGGCAATATCTGTATCTTATCGTGCATAAAGGGAGGTTCAATCGATAAACCTGAACGTATGGAACCTTGCAATTGGAAAAGGATTTAATTTGGACATATAGTAGACTCTCGTGACACTGCAACGCGTGCCATTTTTAAGGGGGGGTGGGAAGTCACACAAATCCTGGAACATTTATCGTTTTCATGCTTTATTTCCTTTGTTCCATAACGTGTGATATAATGAAGAGCTGACGTATTTGACAAAAATCCATAAGAATGAAAGTGGATATTTTTTTTTTTCTCTTTTTAAATAATTAATAGGGCGTCCATTAAGTCTGTTTACAATTTCAGAAATTTTTACAAAGGCAAATAAAAACACATCATCCACATCAATAGCAGGACAGCACAGAATGAGCAAAGGCTTTCTTTTGAAGAGATTTACATGCATTCTTCTGGGTGACAAGGGTTCACCAATTCTTAATTTTTAGTAGAGCAAAATTTTCTCAGCTGCGTCCATTCATCGCAACTTGGATCGTCCTCTTCCTCTTTGTTCTCTGTGGCTTTGCCAAAACGAGCCTTTTTGCAGGGTATAAATCATTCATTCTGATTATATGAGCATCCCAGTTTAATCTATTGATCTTAATAAATCTTATAATAACTGGGTTTTATAGCATTTATAAATGTCTGCGTTGTTACGTCTTCTCCAACAAACACTTTCCTAACACCTCCAAGAATAGCCTTTAAAATCTTCCGCTGAAATAGACCCAAATGGTCCTCATTTTTATGTATTTATATATTAAAACTAATTATTTAATTATTTCTAGTATCTACCTACCTATCTATTCATATATATATATATATATATATATATAAGCATAAGCTGGTACATCCCGTTGACATGTCCTTCATTCGTGAGGGGTTGTTCGAATAAGGGTCACGGATAAAGGCGGTAGAAGGAAGGAAATAAACAAAAAATACAAACATTTGGTTAATTTTTAACAGCTTAATTGGGTTTATATATTTTATATTTACCGACCCTTTAAATTAAAGGGTTGCCTTAAAAGGCTTCGAAGCGATTTCGTCGTGCCGGAGAAATCCGTAGGAATCATTTCTGCGAAAGCGGCGTACGTCAGAGGGCGATTTTTGAAAGCCGCTAGTAAATGCTTAATCAGTGTAAAACAAAGCGGAAAGATAAGGGGGAAATGCGTGTTATCGAACGCCGATCCAAAAGCGCACTCGCGAGCAATATTTTCCTTTGCCTTGATAAGCGCCCCTTGTTATCCGCGCTTATCTCATCATCTTACGCTTATTACCTCAGCGCTATTTTTTACCCAAGACACCTTTGCCCTCGCCGCAATGACTATCTTGAGGCGCGACTGTTCGATCGGGGGCAATGCTGTCATCCCACCCATCTGTCACAATGGAGGCGACTTTTCCTTCTTCTATCTTGCACGGCAATGACACGAAGGGCCTTCTAAGATTTGATTTTCAAGAAATTGTCTTTATCTTTTGATGGCTATTTATTGTTTGATAGTTAATGCAATAGTGATTTTGTTGTCGTATTTCCTGAAGAGTTACAAAGGCAAATAAAAACACATCATCCACATCAATAGCAGGACAGCACAGAATGAGCAAAGGCTTTCTTTTGAAGAGATTTACATGCATTCCTCTGGGTGACAAGAGTCTCCAATTCTTAATCTTTAGTAGAACAAAATCTTTCTCAACTGCGTCCATCCATTGCAACTTGTGTCGTCCTCTTCCTCTTTGTTCCTGTGGCTTTGCCAAAACGAGCCTTTTGGCAGGGTTTAAATCCTTCTTTCTGAATATATGAGCAGCCCAGTTTAATCTATTGATCTTAATAAATCTTATAATAACTGGGTTTTTATAGCATTTATAAATGTCTGCGTTGTTATGTCTTCTTCAACAATCACTTTCCCTAACACCTCCAAGAATAGTCTTTAAAATCTTCCGCTGAAATAGACCCAAATGGTCCTCATTTTTATGTATTTATATATTAAAACTAATTATTTAATTATTTCTAGTATCTACCTACCTATCTATCATATATATATATATATATATATATATATGTCTGGTCAATATAAAATATATAAACCCAATTAAGCTGTTAAAAATTAGCCAAATGTTTGTATTTTTGTTTATTTCCTTCCTTCTACCCCTTTCTGTTACGAATAACCCCCTCACGAATAAAGGACATGTCGAAGGGATGTACCCTTATGCATATATATATGCTTATATATTTATATATATATATATATATATATAATATACATATATATATATATATATAGGAGGGGGGAGAAAGGGAGTAGAAGGAAGGAAATAAACAAAAAATACAAACATTTGGCTAATTTTTAACAGTTTAATATGGGTTTTATATTTTTATTGACGCAATCTTTAAATTAAAGGGTTGCCTTAAAAGGCTTCGAAGCGATTTCGTCGTGCCGGAGAAATCCGTAGGAATCATTTCTGCGAAAGCGGCGTACGTCAGAGGGCGATTTTTGAAAGCCGCTAGTAAATGCTTAATCAGTGTAAAACAAAGCGGAAAGATAAGGGGGAAATGCGTGTTATCGAACGCCGATCCAAAAGCGCACTCGCGAGCAATATTTTCCTTTGCCTTGATAAGCGCCCTTGTTATCCGCGCTTATCTCATCATCTTACGCTTATTACCTCAGCGCTATTTTTTACCCAAGACACCTTTGCCCTCGCCGCAATGACTATCTTGAGGCGCGACTGTTCGATCGGGGGCAATGCTGTCATCCCTTACATCTGTCACAATGGAGGCGACTTTTTCCTTCTTCTATCTTGCACGGCAATGACACGAAGGGCCTTCTAAGATTTGATTTTCAAGAAATTGTCTTTATCTTTTGATGGCTATTTATTGTTTGATAGTTAATGCAATAGTGATTTTGTTGTCGTATTTCCTGAAGAGTTACAAGAACATCAAACATCGTGTTTCTCCCAAATAATATCGGCCATGTTAGCAACGGGCAACGGTCGTACCGGTTATGGAGTTCCAATGTAGTTTTAAGAACCACTAAATCTCCACATCTTAAAGTTAGTTAGAAGATCTGCACGAATGTAGTTGCTTAAATTATTGATGCCGATGTTGTTGTGGCTATGTTGATTGTTAGCTCGGAGTATAAATCCTCTTCTGAAGAATGGTCCAGACAATATACGGCGGTTGCAACAACTGGACATTCAAAGACATGATGAGGAGTAAGCTCGACATGAGGGCAGTTGCCACATTTTGGGTATTTTTTAACGCCATCAACACAAATTATCATATATTTGTAGTGTTCATCCTTAATGTTGTGCGAGTAGTAGCTGTTTTTCTGTCGATTTAGTTCTGTAATTTGGCATATAGTTGTTTTGATCTTAGAAGAAATCATAAGTTCTTGATATTGACAAGGCATTTGCATCTGCAAGGGAAAGGTAGTAGGAATGACAGTCTGATCCACACTTCTGCAGTAGTGGTAATTAAACTTTTTACAGTTGTGCTCATTCTCTCCAAAAAATTTTGCCTTATGTTCTTTCGGCATATACTGCCTCATCAAACCCAAATCTTTTCTTAAGCAAATACCTAAAAGACTACTACAAGAACAGGGTTATAACTTCCCACTTTCTCGGAAACAACATAAAAGATTTTCTGGTCTACAGGTTTCCATGTCCATTTCTGGCAAAAACAACCAGATTTTATTGACCGGTTTCGAAGCCAGCTTCTTTAATGCGGAAACCCAACAAGTCCGCACCAGTTCCGAACCAAGAAAGTCCAGAATCATATTGTAGTAAATTTAATTCGGTCAGACCATGCGCCCCTGCAAAGGCTAAGCCTGATCCTTCGGAATTATCGCCGGTCCGGTCCCTTTTTCCCGTCCGAAACTGACCCCCTTCTGAAGCCGGGGCTGCTTAATGAGAGCCGAAGTGAAAATAAAGTCTCGCCAATAGGTTAAACGGCCAACAAAGAGAGAATTAGAGACGTCGCCGATCGAATCCGCCAACGTCGGAGGACTTAAGTCTGTTTCGGGGGTGGAAGGGTGGCTAATTGAGTGGGGGTGCGGGAATAATTAGGCGGTCGAATCCCGTAAGTGACCTCCCCAAGAAAGGGAAGTGGCGCGGCGCTAATAACTTGAGACCGGGCCTAAGCCGCTCATCGGGACGCGGTCTTAAGCGGGCCTAATGGCCGGCCCTGCGCAGCGCCAAATGCCATTACCGCGCTAATTACGGACAAAGGAAGTGAATATTTCACCAGTTGACCACTCAGCAAGGAAGAAACGCCGGACAAGATGGCTTCGCAGAAGGGAGCTGCCGGCGAAACTGCAACCGTGGTGAATTTAGATGCTATAGAAAGGGGTGGCTATCCCTAGGTCCGCCTTAGAACATTTTCCGGCCACATTTATCACACTGTTACAAAATATATTTATTTTGTAATGGCCAAAGGAGTGAAAGTCATTGTATTAAAAAAATACATTATATGTGAATCCATATACTACTGTGTCCAAAGAGTAAGACCCATTTTCAATTTAATATTCCCAGAGCATATGGAATTTCGATTTTTTTTTTTTTTTTCCTCTTTTTCTTTTTTTAGGTTGCTGGTACTGCCCTTGATATCTGAGTGAAATTTGCCGTCAAAATATTTATTAGTGTTTGAGTTACGCTCGGCTTTGTGAGACGCTGAAACTGATTCCGGCGATTTTTGAAATGTCTGAATTTATTGAGCAAAGAATTTGCGTTAAATTTTGTTTGCGGAAACGTATAGAATGTTGCAGAAGGCATTCGGTGAGCATTTCTATGTCGGAAAAATGTTTAGAAGTGGTATAAACAGTTCAAAGAAGGCAGAGAACGCGTTGAAGAGAAGAGCCCTCTGGTTGATTAACTCTGTCAAACTTTGATTTTAAAATAATATTATCATTTACACCCCAAAAGAGAAATTCAACTTAAGAATTTCTGGCACAAAAAGTTGTTGTTCGCTTCTATTTCAACTTACACCTGTGAATCGTTCTTTTCTAAAATGAAATTGATCAAACACAAAAAACGATCAAACATAACGGACGCTCACCTGCAACACCCATTACGATGTGCAAATACCCAAATTGAGATCGATTTGCAAAAGCTAAGTGAAAGAATGGGGAACCAAATATCGCTCTAGTAAAATAAATATTTTTGAATGATTTAATTTTTTTTTATATCGCTTATATTTATATTATTTTTTATATTTCATTTTTAGTGTTCCTTATTTCTTTGCAATGTGTGTTTAGTATCATATTATATATGTTTACATGTAAGAATAATAGTGAACACAAAAATAATAACTCATTATGTTTCAATTTTTCACTCTAAAAAAATGTCTACAGTGGGTCAAAAATCTAATACGGGGATATATAATCTTTACCAATACAAGTTCGTCATACTACTCGAAGAACAGCATATAAAAAGCAGCTTTTTAATGGAATTGATGGCATAATTTAAAATAAAAGAAAGGCAACAGTTTTGGTCCAAAAATATAAGAATACTCTGATGGTAAATTTCATTTTACTTTTAAGATATTTGATTCCGATCAGTATACTATATAAAAAAAACACTTGATGAATTAAATGAGCATTTTTTTTTTTTTTTTTTTATCGGGTGAACGAATCAAGGTGAGTCGGAACTCTTGCATGTCTTACATCGTGCGGAGGGTGACAATGCGGGGAGACACCTGGACAAGACAGGGGGTGCGTGTGAACGACCCTGCCGCCATAAATTAAAGCAAACACACGATAATAAGAAGGAGGCAAAAAGCTCTAGCGGGCCGACAACTTGTCTGGCTGGCTCTCTCCTTTTGAGTCATCCCACTGGAAGGGGGGGAGAGGAGGTGACCAGGTGGTGCCCCCTCCCTTCCCTCCTTTCGAGAGGGCCACCTGGAACGGGGGAGTCGCGAAGCGTGGACAGGTAACGGTTCTGTGCCGTGCAAGAGAGAGAAAGTACGGTAAACTACCCGCTATTACTTTCCTCCATCTGCCCCCTCTGAACACCCCCGAAGAAGAGGAAAGGGGGTGAGCAGATGGGGGAGGGCAGGAGATTAAATTAGACGCTTTCGCTTTCCGTGCACTGGGGGGACCAGGGGGTGGGCATAACAAGTTTATCACGAAAAGATACTGCAGAGAGAGAGCAACAATTGAAGCTGGGAGAGGGGGGACAGAGGGAAGAACGGTGGTAGGGAAAAAAACTGTTCTGTTGTTTTGTTCTGATTTCTTTTTTTGGACCGTTTTTGACTAAGGGGGTGTTTGAAAAGGAGGAGGCAACCCCTTTTCGCTCGCGTGCCCCGCTCGTGTTCGACAAAGGAACGGTTCCTAAGAGGGGAGGAGGGGGTTCTTCCAAGGGGTGCACATGTGGATTTTTTTGTATTGTACTTCTTTTGGGGGCATAGCAGCCGTTTTCTTGCAGTATAAATACTTCCTGGTACACATGGCAATGAGATTCACAATAGGAGGCCTCTTGGATTACTGCATCCAGTACGGTACTGGTCTCTTTTATAACACAAGGACGCGCAGAATTATTGTTAAATCATCCAAATGAGGGGGAAAAGTGGTGGAGAGTTGTTGTTAAATTTAAGGTTTTTTTCCTTCTATTTCAGATTTGTCATTTTTTTATTTATTTATCACTAGTTATTTTAGAACTGATTTTTTTTTTTTTAAATACACCTCTTAATTCATTTACGTAATAATTCAACATTACATTTTTAATAATGTGCATTTTTTTATTTTTATAAAAACCAAGATAATTTTTGTGCAAGACATTGAAAATCGACAAGTCTAACTAAATGTAATTCTTTTTAAAAATAGTTCCATGCAGGTCCAGACGATAAAACATTTTTTAAATGTACATTTTAAGACCACAACTAACAAAATCTTGTTACAAAATATATTCAATCTTCACTTAAAATGAACATTATTCGAAAAATGTACTTTTCGAGTTATATTCTCTAATTCTTGAGGAAGTACTCTTTCATGAAATATTAGTCTCTAAATGATGAAATAGTACAGCGGAAGTGTATTTTAAATTGTGTTGTACTGTGTGAGTGTGTCAATATTATCATTAAAAATATCGAGAAAATTAAATAATTATTCTTTATAATTAATTTTATTTAATTTATTATTATTAGTTCTAGAGACAATACATTTTGTTATAACCATGGACAGCATTTTTTTTTTTTTTCTAACAAAATATTTTGTCTGATCTATAAATTTGAAGAAAATTAATAATACTTTACTAATTTTACGATTTTTATTCAAATGTGTATGGAATAAAAATCAAAATTCAGCAATAACATATCGTTTGAACGGTCTATAAGATGAAATGCTGCAGCACCCTCTGGTGGCAATTAACACTAAAATGGAGAGCGCGAACCAATTTCCCATACTCGAAAACATATTATTACCCATTTTCGTAACGATGGGTTGAAAGGTATAGAAGTGGATAGACTCCAGCACCCTCTGGTGGCGACTTACAACAAAGGGGATAGCATAAAAACATTCTCTATGTTTAGTCAAATACACACAAAAATGTACATCAAAATCGGTCCAGCCATTTAGGAGGAGTTCAATCATTTTCAGTGACAAACACACGTACAGAAGAATTATATATATATTCTTCTTCTTCATTGGCGCAACAGTCTCATGGTGGGCCAAGGCCGTCTGCCTAGATTTCGAGGCAAGAAATATTTCCTTTTTTCGGGGTAAGTCTGTCAGCCATACGCCCAAAGCTCTACAATCATATTAGACCGGAATTCACAATTTAAAGTGGACTATTAGGACTACAAACATCCAAGAACCACTACAAACATCCACAGCAAAGCCGGGACTCGAACCCGAAACCTGTGACACGGGGCACCAGAGCGCTAGTCTCTCGACCATCCGACTCCATTTTTTAAATTACTGGTATAAAATACCCCATGAAAAATAAATATTGCATGTCACCCTTCTAAAATTCGAACCCTTAGTTGGTTGACAAACCCCTTTTCGTTCGACTGACCCCAAGTGTTTATCGTGTGCAACAAATTGAGGTTTCTCATTTCAGTTGCTTCGCAGCCCCTTGTGGGAATGGGAGCCCTTTCGGAACAACAATGATAAAAAGGCGGTCGCAAGCAAAAGGACCGTTACGCGGTCGCCATATGCCGGTGCAGCTGACGGTCTTCGGTCGCCCCCCTTCCTCTCAGTTTTATTGCTCCAGCTATCTATGTACGTGCCGTGACATACCGCTGCACACAAGCAAATACTCCAATTAATGTCAAATGCGATCGAAGCTGGGTTTCGGTTGCAGTTTGTATCGTGTGCCGGACCTCATATTCATTCAGATCAGGAGTATAAACGACAACACTATAACAAAAAACTTCGTTTTACGTTTTTTACTCTATTGTATAGCAATAAAAAAACTGAAAAATATTTTGTTAATTTATTTCCATGAACCTTGTTAAGATGTCACGGTTTTTTTTTTCCTTGCTGTACAATAGTAAAAATCTTAAAACCATGGTAATTATACAAGGTATATAGGTAAAAAAACTCAAAACGATGTTTATTTCTCGATATACAATAAGTAATTCCAAAATAATATTCTTGCGAATATAGGACAGATAGTGCCTCTTTTATTTATGAGTTTACAGTTATGGATTTGCAGAATAATGAAATTATATTCTGCGAACTCATGAGGCGCGCATGGATTTGCAAAAGCGAAGTGAAAGAGTGGAGAAATAAATATCGCACTAATCAAATAAATGTTTTTTAATGATTTTATTTTTTTATTTCATTTATATTTATATAATTCTTATATTTCATTTATATTTATATAATTTTTATATTTCATTTATATTTATATAATTTTTTTTATATTACATTTATATTTATATAATTTTTATATTTCATTTTTAGTGTTCTATATTTCTTTACAGTGTGCGTTTAGTATCATTATTATTATATTATCTATGTTAACAAGTAAGAATAATAGTAAACACAATAATAATAACTCATTCTGTTTCAGTTTTTCACTCCACAAAAATGTCTATAGTGGGTCTAAATCTGATATGGCGATGTATAATTTTATAGGCGGCCCGCGGAGCATTGATGCATTTCGAAAGTGGCCCGCAAGATCATTTGGGTTGGCCGCTCCTACGCTAGCCCTCTGGCCTTTGGTACCATATGCTTCAGATTCGAATACTAGCGATGGCATGGATGCTTGTTGGTGGTTCGAAATCCACGTCAAACTGTAGGTCCCGGTCTAATTAGCCCAAAGTGTACACAAAATGACCGTAGAGCGACAAACCAATCTTCCCTCCTTCCATGAAAGATACCACAAAAACTATTAACCATATTCGAAATTATTAGATTTTTTTTTACAATATAATTCGACGAGTTACTGACAGGGAATAACGGTACAACTACAGCTACTACTGTGTCCAAAAAGTAAGACCCCTTTTCAATTTAAATTTATCGGGGCATATTGAATTTCAATTTTTCTTTTTTTTTTTTAGGTTGCTGGCACTGTCCTTGACATCAGTTTCAGCGTCTCACAAAGCCAAGCATAACTTAAACATTAATGAATATTTTGACGTGAAATTTCCCACACGTATTAAGGACAATCTAAAAAAACAATTGAAATACCATATGCCCGGGAAATTTAAATTGAAAATGGGTTTTACTTTTTGGACACAGTGGTATAGCATACCATCAAGCTCTGGTGAGGTCGTTAACTATTAGAAAAGTTAAAATCGTCAACCAAGGACACATCTTGTGCCATCTACTTCTGGGTCCCAAGTCCGCTCCCCTTATCTCGCCCCCTACTATCACAATAGGTGATGAGAAGGCAAAATCCGAAGGACAATCTTCGGGTGGGGGTGGGGGAGGATTATCAGATGGTGATAGCAAGATGTCAAAACGCTTTTAAAACATGCTAAATAAACGCGCTGGAAACTCTTTCCGAAACGAAATTAACTCTTACTTATTTGTTGAAAAACATGTGGTTTTCACATGAGAAGAGATAAAGGAAGAGATAACAGGTATGTTAAGGGGGAAGGGGAACCAACCCTCTTTTTTTTTTTATTCCAATTTACTACGCATGTTCTTAGATTATAATTACGGAACATGTTGAAGTGCTGTCATCATAGACACGTTTTCCATGTTGATCCATGGGAGATTTTTGCTTAACTAACTGCGACTTCAATAATTATTCAAAAACTATAAAACGCCATGGGCAAATGGGTCTTTATCATTTATTTTAATGAGCTTTTATTACTTTACTATAATTTTGTTATTTACTTATTATTATAATTATTACAATACTATTTTAGAATTTTTATATTATGAATCTTTAATATATATATATATATATATTAAAGATTCACTAAAAATTAAGTTTTGGGATATTAAGATGTTTATAAAAATATTTCAAATAATAATGAACATTGGGGGAAGGAGGTACAAGATCTTTTATTTTATTTTTATTATTTATTTATTATTATTATTATTATTATTATTATTATTATTATTATTATTATTATTTTTGAATGCATAAATTTGGGGCGGTGATTTCGGTCTTTACTTCTGTGTTTGGATATTTTTTGTTCATTCTTTGTTGCATTTGTTTATATGTATGTACTCCCCGCCATTGGAAAAAAAAAAAGACTTAAAATCGAAAGTGATTTATTTATTTTTTAGAATACATATATTTTTTAAAATTTTATACTTTTATTACTAGATTAGATAAGAGAGTCGAGTACCTGTGCACATCTGCTCAGATTCAAATATAATAATAAAAAAAAAAAAGCATCGCAGAATGAGCAGAAATCAAAAAATATAAAGCAAACAGTTAATAGGAGGGAAAGAAGTTTGAAAAACAGTTAAGGGAGGGGAACTCAATAGGAGGTGACAAATAGAAGCAATATAAAAACACGTAAATTCATAATAGTAGCATATAAATACGTAAATACATAGCAGACATATATATATATTTGTTCTAATGCAGCTGGCAAACACTTAAGCAATTGTCTTCGATGCCTTAAGGTAAGCTCTGCACTGACGTCACTAACTTAACATTACACAGGAGGTGCGTGCAGCTTGAAGATAAGCTACGGACGCGGAGTAACATTACGCCCGCAACGCTCTACTGTCATATGAGACCAGGACCTACGGTTTAAAGTCGATTCCGAACCACTACAAAAATTCATGGCACCGCCATGGAATTAAATAGAAAATATTAATGGAATAAAAATATTAATAGAAATAAATAGAAAATATAGATGGATAAATACAAAAAAATAAAAAGCTTTAAGGAAACAGAAAACATACGAGCAACATTTGAAACTGCAGATCGGAGGTAGAGTTTGTTAATGCCAACTCCATGTTGATGCATGGGGAATTTTAACTAACTGCGTAATTTTTTAAAACTAATTTTTAACTAACCGCGACTTTACTGTAATAATTATTTAAAAATTATAAACCGCCATGGGGAAAAAAAGTGGAAGAAAAGGCGAATGCCTCTATGATTTCACTGTAATTTTATTGTATACTTATTATTTGAATTACTACAATAGTTTTTTAGAAGTTTAAAAGTATTTAAAAAAAAAAATATATATATATATATATATATATGTTAAAGATCCATTTAAAAATATGTTTTTGGATATTAAGACGCTTATATAAATACTTCAAATGATAATAAACAGAGGGAAAAAAGAAGCGCAAGATCTTTTTATTTTATTATTTTTTAGAATGCATATAATATAATTTTAGACTTTAAATCGAAAGTGTTTTATTTATTTATTTTAAAAATAGATATTTTTAAAATTTAGACTTAAATCGAAAGTGTTTTATTTATTTGTATTAGAACACATATACAATTTTTAAAAATTTAGACTTTAAATCGAAGGGGTTTTATTTATTTATATTAGAACACATATACAGTTTTAAAAATTTGGACTTTAAATCGAAAGTGTTTTATTTATTTATTTTAGAAATGCTTTTATTTTTAAAGTTTTAGATTTAAAAATCAAAAATGTTTTATTTATTTATTTCTTTAGAATGTATATATTTTTATGTGATTTCGAATCCACTTTAAACCATAGATACCGGTCTAATAAGGCTGTTGAGCGTTGGGCGTAGGGCTGACAACTCTACTCAGTAAAAAGAAAAATATCTCTTGTCTCGTAATCTGCTAGTAGGCAGACGGCCTTGACCCACAATGGGGCTGTGATGATGATGATGATGATATATTTTTAAAATTTTAGACTTACTTTAAATCGAAAATGTTTTTATTTTCTTAGAATGTATATATTTTTAAAATTTTAGATTTCAAATCGAAAATGTTTTATTTATTTATTATTTTAGAATGTATATATTTTTAAAATTTTAGACTTACATTAAATCGGAAGAGTAGACAGATAAATGTTGACGTAAATCAAATGAAAAATTTTTGAATAATGCATTTTTTTAAATTTTCTATTTTTTGTTTTTCCATAAGAACTTATTTTACAAAAGATAGTTTTGATTATTTATATTTATATATATATAAAAAAAAAACACAACCTTTATGCTAAAGCCAAAAAATTGCGGACTTGTTGATGTCCATTAAATGAAGCTTCTTTAATTCACAATTCAATAGCATCATTGTATCCCTTTCATTTAAAATGGCGACTCTAAGAAAACGTAATCTACGTATGAATCTGCTTTATTTTTCTTCTTTTAATAAAAACTTATTTTACAAAAATATAGTTCTGAATTATTTATATATATATATATATATATATGCGCCATCTATTGGTAGACATATCCAACTTAAATCTTAAAAAACCCTAAAATTAATGAATTCAATTTAATGAATGAATTAATATTTGAAAAAACTGCATTAACATCAAGCGTCATCCACTGCAAGTTAAAAAAAAAAAAATGCATTTGAATCTGAGTGGATGAATAAAAAGTATTTTATTTACGATTGAAAATTTGAACAAGATATATATAGGGAGAGTGTGAGCTAATAGAAGGAATTTAATAAAAAAACCTTTTTATTGTAAAGCCTAAAATGTGGACTTGTTGATGTCCATTAAAAACGGTACTTTAATTCCAAATTTAATATTATGTATCCCTTTCATTTAACATGGTGACTCTAAGAAAACGTATTCCACGCCAGAATCTGTTTTATGCATCCAGTGCGTGTATTCCTACTATTTCATTACCAATTAATTAGGCGTCCTACAACTCGCGAACCCTTTCATTTGGCGACAAAGACAGTTTTATAATCTTGCAAGTGAGACTGCAGTTTCTTGGGAAGGGGGCCGCCCAATTACCCACCTGCTCGCTGCTCTAATCCCCGAGGAAGGGTCCGCCGGAGATTACGGAGTGGTCATGCTGTTTGCCGGGGCCCTCTAAGCCTCTTAATTTAAATCGCAGCTCTGATTCTCGCTCTCTCTCTCTCGAAACCTAGAGGGTCTCCCTTTAGGAGGGAGAGGGTTTGGAACTGGAAACAAGCAAAATATCTTCGACGCATCGTGCGCGTGCTAAGGAAATTCTGGAATGGAAGAGAATGTATCCACCGACTACTCAATAAGATAGTTTTGGAATGATGGATCTGATGAAGTTTGCAGTTTGGTTTGTCGCTCTACGGTCATCTTGTGCACACGAGGGCTAAACAGACTTAAAGTGGATTCTGACCCACTCACAAACATCCATGCGACAGCCAGGATACGAACCTGGAGCTTGTGGTACCAAAGGCCCAAGAACTAGCAAATTGGCCATCATCCCCCAATAAGTGAGGTTTGAAGATGAATGAAGTGGTACCATATACCACTTCATTCATCATCAAACCTCACTTATTGTGAAGCAACAAGGACTATAATCCCCTAATCACTATATATATATATATGAACAGTTAGTTTTTCTTATTTTTAATATGTCACTCTCCACAACGCTCTACGATCGTGTTAGACCGGGACCTACGGTTGAAAGTGGATTCCGAACCACTACAAACATCCATGGCACCGCCGGGACTCTAACCCGAAACCTATGGTACCGAGCGCCAGAGCGCTAGCTACTCGGCCATTCAGGCCCTAAGTGAGGTTTGGTTTTGGTTTGGCGCTCTACGGTCATCTTGTGCACACTTTAGTCTAAACAGACAGGGACCTACAGCTTAAAGTGGATTCCGAAATACTACAAACATCCATGTCACCGAAGGGACTCGAATCGAAACCTGTGGCATCGAGTGCCAGAATAATACATAAACACGTTTTAAAAATAAATATATCAAATTAATTAGAAACTAAGAGATTTAAACTAAGACTTTTCAGCTTAAGAAACTAAGACTTTTTAAGATTTTTTTATTTTATTTTTTATTTATTTATTTATTTTGTAGGTGCGAGTAGTAATGATTCGTTGTTAAATAAAATTGAACAATTTATAAGCAAAACGAGTTGAAAACCAATTTTCAAAAAAAAAAAAAAAAAAAAAAAAAAAAACCTCAACGACTTAGAAAAACCCACAAAATTGAGTTCAAAACCTATTCGGGGATTGAATTGTGTTCAGCTTTTCCACTACTTCATCCATCTATAAAACATATTCTACTCTTTAAAACACGCACATTTTAAACGACATGATAAATCAGCATTTAAACAAATGCAAAGCAAACCTGGAGCAAATCTTGCCAACAATAAAACAACCTTCCCCACATACAACCCATTCTGCTGAACCTCTTACCTGTCTGCCCAAAATCTCTCCTCCTCCAAACACTTAAACAATTGTCTTCCACGCCTTAAGGCAAGCGCTGCACAGACGTTACTCACTTAGCACTAACCAGGAGGTGCGTGTAACTTGAAGAGAAGCTACGGACGCAGAGTAACGTCTACACTCGCAACGCTCTACGATCCTGTTAGACAGAGACCACGGTTTAAAGTGAATTCCGAAATGCTACAAACATCCATGACACCGACGGGACTCGATCCCGAAACCTGTGGTACCAAGCGTCAGAGTGCTAGCCACTCGGCCATTCAGGCCCATTTATTGTTAAATAAAATTAAAAAATTTATATGCAAAACGAGTTGAAAACAAATTCGATTAAAAAAAACCGATTATGTGATTGAATTGTGTCCAGCTTTTCTGCCAGTTTATCCATCTATAAAACATATTCTACGCTTTGAAATTTAAATCCTGCCCTACATTTTAAACGCCAATTTGTACGACATAATAAATCAGCATTTAAACAAACGCAAAGCAAACCTGGAGCAAATCTTGCCAACAATAAAACAGCCCATTCTCCTGCAACTGCAGAACCTCTTACCTGTCTTCCCACAACCTCATCCTCCTCTGAGTTGGGGAGAAATTGAAACGAACACTCCATCACAGGCTGCGATGAAAATTCACCTCATTCCGCAAACCTAAGATGCCCATTTCACTTTCTGGGGCATCCTTCTCCCCTCTCCCCCTTCTAGAGGGTGGAAGTAAAGGGGGTGGTAGGAGGGGTGAGGGCTCCATATTAATGGCGCGCTTTCCGCGCCCGTAACCCTATCAAAAGGAGATTAACTCGATTTGCGAGAGAGAGTGGCTAATGTCTCCTCAGTAGATTAAGGCGTTAAAATTTATGAGCGGTCTCCGTTTAATATGCCGCCTGCAAGAATTCCGGGCCTGCAACAAATCCAATTAAGAAACGATTGTCTCCCCGCCGCGTCTTCACGTGTTTACATCCACGCGGTTTTCTTGAACAGTGTCTTAATTAACTTTTTGGCGTAGAATATGTTTTGTAGGTGGATCAGACTGTTATAGTCGAAGACAGAAAGAGGGATTGAATTAATCTTCTAAACAGAGTATTGTTACGGCACTCAGATTGAAATATGAGACATCCTTTTTTTTTTTTTTTTTTTTTTTTCATAAGAAATATGTTTAGATTATTCTCTTAACGTAGAATATGTTTTGTTGATGGGTCAGCTAGTTGAAATCGTTAACACTGAAACTTGGATTTAATTAATCTTGTAAACAATTGAGAAACAAAACATTCGGATATTTTTTTTTTTTTTTTTTTTGCAATAAATATATCTAAATTATTTTCTTAACGTAGAATATGTTTTGTTGATGGGTAAACTGGTTGAAATCGTTAACACAGAAGTAAAGATTCAATAGATCTTGTAAACAAGGTATGATAAAATTGGCAACATTTTGAATGTAATATGTGACACCATTTTTTTTTTTTTTTTTGGAAATAATATATTCAATGTTAAGAAAAAAAAAATCTGAGTATGTTTTTTTAGATGGGGCAATTTTTTAAAAGCGTAACACAGAAAGCGAGATTCAATTCATCTTCTAAACAAGATGTTCTAAAGACTGTATACTTTTTGAATGAAATATGACTCAGTTTCACGGGCAGGATAATTTTTTAAAGCATAATACGCTCCACAGATGCGTCAATTGGTTAAAGACATAATACGGAGAACGAGATTCAATTAAGCTTGTAAATAAGGTACTGTTACGGCTGCTTGCATTTTGTATAAAATAAAAGACATTCTTTTGCGGAAAAACAATTAAGTAAGTTCAATAGAAATATTTTGAGAAACGTATTGTTAATTACATTAATAATAAAGAGTTTTTGCATACCGTATTTTTATAATACAGTATTTCTAAAGTACGGTATGCAAAAACTCTCTAATATCTGTTGTAATTCACATCCTAATACCTTATTACTCAAAATTTTCTATGCTTATTGCTTTTCGCATCTTTTATAACACGAACTATTAAAAATAAAACTGTTTAAATAGTTATAAAAAATATTAAATTGGATGAAACATTAAGTAAAATTTAATAAAATAACACCAATCTAAAATTCTCGTCCATCCATTGATAAATTGTAATACGGTACTTTGCATGTTAAGAAATCAGATTAGATACTAAATCTCTGAAAGCGACGGTCGCCGTTAACAGAAACCGCTATGGATCACTGACTAATCTATTGACGGAAAACAACTCTCTTTGTACCTCCTCTGACTGGAAGCGATCATTTTATTTATTTATTTATTTTTTGTATTCCACAAGATCCGGAGTCCCGGAAAAAAGGACAGTGATGACATCCTCGCTTTGTCCTCCCTATCTCTCTCTCTGAAGAGACAGAGAGGTCAACGGCCGATGGACTTCCCAAAAAGGATTGCGCAGCTTTTACAGGAAAAAAAAAAGAATGAATGGATTATTGGAGGTTCTTTTTTTTTTTGCCGCCTTTTGACGTGCGTGCGATCCAGATTGCAAGTCGCAAATCACCTGAAGTCGAGCAACCTCTTTTGCCGCGTGGTACAATGACCGATGACTTATTGGAAGCTGATGACCACGTACAGACGGACATGCTCGTCCTACAAGGCTTCTTGATAAGTCATCGGGACATAAACAACTTCGACTACAGATATAAATCACCAACAGGTTTACGGTTAACAACTGTTTTGAGGTTATCTTTTTAAAAGATTCTTGAATATGTATTTTTATTTCGATAAATATGATTAATTAAAATAATTAAGATAACAATAAACCTGCTCAGTCTAAATAATTAAGATAATAATAAACCCTTCTCAGTCTAAATAATTAAGATGATAATAAAACCTTCTAAATAATTAAGATGATAATAAAACCTCCTCAGTCTAAATAATTAAGATAATAATACACTTTCTCAGTCGACCTCTAAATAAATAAGATAACAAACCTCCTCAGTCTAAATAATTAAGATAATAATAAACCCTCCTCAGTCGACCTCTAAATAATTAAGATAATAATACACCTCCCTCAATCTAAATAATTAAGATGATAATAAAGCCTCCTCAGTCTAAATAATTAAGATAATAATACACTTTCTCAGTGGACCTCTAAATAAATAAGATATCAAACCTCCTCAGTCTAAATAATTAAGATAAAAATAAAGCCTCCTCAATCGACCTCTAAATAATTAAGACAATAATAAAGCCTCCTTAGTCGACTTCTAAATAATTAAGATAATAATAAAGCCTCCTTAGTCGACTTCTAAATAATTAAGATATTAATAAAGCCTCCCCAGTCAAAATAATTAAGATGATAATAAAGCCTCCTTAGTCGACTTCTAAATAATTAAGATAATAATAAACCTCCTCAGTCGACCTCTAAGTAATTAAGATAATAATAAAGCCTCCTCAGTCTAAATAATTAAGATAATAATACACTTTCTCAGTTGACCTCTAAATAAATAAGATAACAAACCTCCTCAGTCTAAATAATTAAGATAATAATAAACCCTCCTCAGTCGACCTCTAAATAATTAAGATAATAATACACCCTCCTCAGTCTAAATAATTAAGATGATAATAAAGCCTCCTTAGTCTAAATAATTAAGATGATAATAAAGCCTCCTCAGTCTAAATAATTAAGATAATAATACACTTTCTCAGTCGACCTCTAAATAAATAAGGTAACAAACCTCCTCAGTCTAAATAATTAAGATAATAATACACTTTCTCAGTCGACCTCTAAATAAATAAGATAGCAAACCTCCTCAGTCTAAATAATTAAGATAATAATAAACCATCCTCAGTCTAAATAATTAAGATAACAATAAACCTCCTCGGTCTACCTCTAAATAATTAAGATAAAAATAAAGCCTCCTCAATCGACCTCTAAATAATTAAGACAATAATAAACCCTCCTTAGTTGACTTCTAAATAATTAAGATAATAATAAAGCCTCCTTAGTCGACTTCTAAATAATTAAGATAATAATAAAGCCTCCTCAGTGTAAATAATTAAAATGATAATAAAGCCTCCTTAGTCTAAATAATTAAGATGATAATAAAGCCTCCTCAGTCTAAATAATTAAGATAATAATAAACCATCCTCAGTCTAAATAATTAAGATAACAATAAAACCTCCTCGGTCTACCTCTAAATAATTAAGATAAAAATAAAGCCTCCTCAATCGACCTCTAAATAATTAAGACAATATTAAAGCCTCCTTAGTCGACTTCTAAATAATTAAGACAATATTAAAGCCTCCTTAGTCGACTTCTAAATAATTAAGATAATAATAAAGCCTCCTTAGTCGACTTCTAAATAATTAAATAAACCACCTCAATCGATCTCTAAATAATTAAGATAATAATACACGACGATTACTAATATCTGATTTTCAATTTGTCCTTAATGAGGAATGTCTCCAATGAGTGAACTGAAAAATGACATTAAAACTTTTATCTGTCATATGTCGGTTTAAATATAAAATTTTTAAATAATCAATGAAAAAGTTGCTCTTGGTCCTAATTTCTTTTCTTCGTTCTACAGACTTTTATTGTGAGTTATCATATATGGCAGAGTTAAATTAAAATCAAATTTAATTAAAGTTGAACTTAAATGTGATAACTGATGTGAAAATTATTCATTGGCCCTACTTAACTACCTTCCAATTTATTCGTATTGTATATAATTGGTCTAGAACATTTTTTGAACCAAGATTTTATTTATTTCCGTTTTTAAGAAAAATTATATTTTGGTCTTTAGTCATTTGATAATTGATGATCCAATATCGATGGTTTTACAGAGACTAACTTTTATTTTAAACTTGAATGATGATGGTATAAAAAAAATAAAAATAAATAAAAATGATCTCACGAATTACTCTAAGAACAGTCCAAGGAATTGGGACTTTTTGCTTTAGTTTATTAGTAATTTATTTTAATTTTTAAAGTAATCTGGTATTGTACTTTTATTTTGACTAATTGCTTAATGATTGAAAATGGAAGGAATCTAAAATCACTTCTGTTACTGTTAAAATTGTAGAAAGGACTGCATAGTGCAAGGTGTATTTTTCAGAGCCACAGCAACATATGCCAAAGGCACAATAGCATTGGTAGGCACTAAGGTTGTTTCCCTGTATGTAAACATAACTAATTCAGATAATTTAATCGAATTAGCTAAACTTAAGAGACTATTTTTTAAATATCCCAGAGCACCTATGGTATTGGTGAATAATAAGATTGAACTTTGAAATATGAGCTTTGAAGGATTGAAAAGAAAGTTGCCCTGAAGACTTTTTGGATTCAACCCATGGGTTATTTTATATCGCTGACTATCCTTCCAACTTGTTAATTTCTTGATGATTGAGAAGACCTTTAATAGAACAACAATTGCTTTTAGTTAATACTCATACTATTGTCCACTATCTAAGAATGTGGGTACTACTATCCTTGATGATTGTATGAACAATTGCTTTTAGTTACTATCTCAATCATTTGACATCTAAGACCAGTCATTTGACACTTAAGACCATGTCCTATGGGTTATTTTATATCGTTGACTAGCAATGTCAATTTCTTGATGATTGGAAGAAGACAATTGCTTTTAGTTAATTCATAATTGAACAATTGCTTTTAGTATACTAATACATTTGACATCTAAGACAATTTGTCTACTATCTCGTGATTGTGTACTTTTAGTTATCTCATATTGTGTACTACTATCTCGTATTGTGTATTAGTTTAGTTTCTTGTCAGTCATTTGACACTTAAGACCACTTCCTTGTCCTATGGGTTATTTTGTATCGTTGAATATCCTTCCAGATTGTTAATTTCTTGATGATTGGGAAGACCTTTAATCGAACAATTGCTTTTCGTCAATACTCATTGCTTTTCGTCATGCTATTGTCTACTATCTCGTACTATTGTGTACTAGTATCTCATCAGTCATTTGACATCTCAGACCACTTCCTTGTCCCATGGGTTATTTTGTATCGTTGACTATCCTTCCAGCTTGTTAATTTCTTGATGATTGGGAAGATCTTTAATCGAACAATTGCTTTTCGTCAATACTCATACTATTGTCTACTATCTCGTACTATTGCGTACTAATATCTCATCAGTCATTTGACATCCCAGACCACTTCCTTGTCTCCAAACCACAGACTATAATCATCCATTGTTGGATGGTAAAAAGGACGTCCAGTCCTTGTGCTGGCTTGGCGATCGACTTGGCGCTGTTGCGTGAGAAGCGTCGGAAGCGTCCCGTGAAAAGAAGCGGTCAATTAAACGCTCTGAATCTGACGGAGCGGGGTCATCGGTTCTTGTTGGGCAAAGTTTCCTTTTCCGCCATTTGGCGAACAGGATGGCGAAAGAATGAGACATTGTTTCTCCATCCTCCGACTCCAGGAGCCGCCCCGGCCGCATCCGTCCGGCCGCCCTTCCGGTCACCTGACCCCCTTCGCATTCAAGGCTTCCGGATTCCTCGGTGCCTTCTGCTTCACGAAAACGAGTGCAGCTCTCGTTTGCATTTCGCCAAACGCCTTTTCAAACGCGCTGCAGGATTATTCCTCGTCAAAAAAGCTATCATAATGGGCGAAAAACAGGATATCCTCAGGCGCAGAAATCTCGGCCTTTCAGGTCCGTGGTTCTGGACAGAGGAAGCCATTGGCCATTAGCTGGTCCTTTAACGCTAATTCTATTGGTGCTGCGGATGTCTGTTTTAATGAGACGGGCGGAATGCTTTGCTTTTTCATCCCCGGACAGATCGAATTCCAGAAAATCATTCAACCGCACATTCCCGTTCCCCGGGCATCCCATCTTTCGATCCTTTTAGAAAATTGATTTCTCAACATTTAAGAAATAGACTCAATTGGATAATGCGTTGAGATTCTCAATTCGCTTGACCGTATTGACCAATTGAGCGCGCATCTTGGAGCATCTAATATAACAGGTTCTTTGTTTCACTTTAAGTGACCTCAGTGACCATTCATAAATACGCACAGTGGATTGTTGATAGCAGAGCAAACCAGACTCTTAGTCCTAGTTGGTAGCACTTTTTGCTCAACTTACACCTGCGAATCGTTTTTTCGAAAATGAATCACCTGCAACACCCATTACGATGTGCCAATACCCAAATGGAGATCGATTTGCTAAAGCTCAGTGAAAGAGTGGAGAAACACATATCGCACTCGCCAAATAAATATTTTTTAATGATTTCATTTTTTTTTATTTCGTTTATATTTATTTATATATTTTCATATTTCGGTTTTAGTGTTATATAATTCTTTACAATGTGCGTTTAGTATCATTGTTATTATATTATCTATGCTTACGTGTCAGAATAATGGTAAACACAAAAATAATAATTCAGTATGTTTCAATGTTTCACTCAAAAAAATGTCTACAGTGTGTCTCAATCGAATAGGGGAATATATAATTTTATATGCTACCCAAGTAGTTAGGATGTATTTCTAAAGTGGCCCTCAAGACCATGTGGGTTGGCCACCCCTTTGATCTAGATTTTCGTATTCATATTTGCTTTATCAATGATAAAACACAACTAATAAAATATTCCGGGATATATGGCTTTCAAAAAAAAATTTTTTTAATCCTATGATATATTTTGGCGGCGAGGTGAGCGAGGCTCAGCCCTACACCCAAAGCTTTACATTCATATTAGACCCGGACCTACGGTTTAAAGTGGATCCCATATGAATACACACACACACAGATATATATATATATATATATATGAATAATTATAATATATGCTGTCTATCCTCAGCGTATAAAATGGTGATGTATAACACTATAAATTTGAGGATAACTCATATTTATAGTGTTTTAAATCCCCATTTAATGTAAATCCTCACCAATGTGAATAGTGCCGTTGTTTATCTTGAGAAAGGATTGCTATAGCTTGCGATAGAAAAAAATCATCTTTTCTCTATTTGAAACGACGGATAGCCTAAAGCTAGCATAATTTTTTTCGCATGCATACTACATTTAGCAAGAAGTCTGTGAAAATGAATGTCAAGTTCTCGGGTTCTTTAGTTAAGAAGGTGGGCTCTAGATTGCTTTATCAATGATAAAACACAACTAAAATAATAACCACGGGATACATGACTTTGAAATGATTTTTTTTTTTCTCCCCGATATTTTCTAGCAGGCAGTAGTGAGTGCGCGGCGGATGCGCCGCCAAGTAGGAAGGAGGCTCCCAAGACGCGGTCGGATTTCCCTCTCAAGACATCCTGCAATTGAAGGAGCACAGATGTTCGCCACTATCATTTCCTGCCCATTTAATAAGGACCTGTTGCCAGCGCGTGCCGGTGTCACGCGCTGCACACTTTCTTCTATTCTTTTCTTTCTTTCAATTCCTTCTAATAGTTCACACTCTCCCTATATATATATTTTGTTCAAATTTTCAACAGTTAATAAAATACTTTTTATTCATCCACTCGAGTTCGAATACATTTTTTTGTTTTGAACTTGTAGTGGATGACACTCGATGTGAATACAGTCTGTTCAAATATTAATTCAGTAATTAAATCTAATTCATTAGTTTTAGTTTTTCAATTCCTTCTATTAACTCACACTCTCCCTATATATATCTTGTTCAAATTTCCAATCATTCATAAAATACTTCTTATTCATCCACTCAAGTTCAAATACATTTTTTTTCGAACTTGTAGTGGATGACACTGGTATAGTGGATGACACTGGATGTTAATGCAGTTTTTTCAAGTATTAATTCAGTAATTACATTTAATTAATTAATTTTAGCTTTTTTTTTTTAGATTTAAGTTGCATATATCTATCAATAGAGGGCGCCCGATAAACTTAAAAAAATGAATGAAAATTATTTATGAAGGACTTTCTGCAATAGAGTGAAAAAAAGTAGGAATTGACTTCACATTTTTTTTATATATTACTTGTTTTTAAAGATGGTTGAATTCTATTTTTTTTTTATGTAACAAAAATGAAGCAAAAAAAAAATCGAATAAAAATCATATAAAACTAGAAACACGAAGCCTATATATATATATATATACCTGACATCCCCATAATATAATATATATAATATATCTATATTTGTATATATAACAGAGAGAGATTCATATGAACACAACAAACCAAAAAGTACAAAAAAGGAGTGAATTAGAAACGCGAATCAATATATACCAGACTTTCTTATAATATATATATATATATATATATATATTATGGCAACTGGTAATATCTCACTGTTTTCGGAAAAGGTAAGATTCGACGGCAATTGTGACAGCATGGGTAAGAGTTTTCGCATCGACACGCAAGGAGAGCAGTTACTCGTAAAGGCCAGAGCGCTAGCCGATTGGTCAACAGGCGACGGAAATTCTTGTTAAGAGTGACATCTAAGAATTCGCACTTTTCTACAAATCAGCAAAGAAAAGAGTTTTTGATTTATGGAATCAACGTGCCCATCCCAGACATAGACATTGGCACTTTCACTTCTTCTGCCAGATTTCGAGCCCATATTGGAAACCAAACAAGCTGTTCGGTGAGTGCTTTTCTTAAAAAATTTTCATATATTTATTTTTACTGAATAATTCTTATAACATACAATATTCAAAGTTCTTTTAAGTGCGGTACGATTTACTGAGTGGAACTTCTGGCAATTTCGCATTCGAACAAGGATGTATTTCAGCATCAATACTGGGAAAAGCAGGCAGGAAAAGTTGGAGGGCCTCTCGCAAAGTAATGCTGCTTGCAAGAACAGAACCAGCGTTTCCTGCCACCACCATTGTGCAGACGGTCGGCGGAAGCCATTAGCGGCAAGGGGGTTGCAGGTGGGCAAACAGCGCTCAAGGAAGTTTCGGACCTCATCTTGTCGATTTCTTTTGTTGGCCGCTTGTTGACTGAAGCTGCGCAAAGTCCTTTTGTCTCCCCGGCCAACAAGACGCAATAAAACAAGTCCTTTTGTGTCCTGTTCTTATTGCTGGCGGATTCATATTAATCGCCAAGTTCTTTGTCTACTCTGGAGGGTACAGTCGCCATCGAGTCCTTTTTTACCACTCGTGATATGCTAATGAGATATTTAATGAACAATACTCAACCGGTTGAGGAAGATACCAGGAATTATTTTCAATACTCATTGAAAAAATGATGACAGTTTTGATGGTGCAGAAAATGTTATTTAAAATTCATTTTCTTATATTGATTTAATGACTTAATGGTAAATTTTAATGGTCATTGATTCCAATGACACTTAATGAACAATACTCATCAGTTGGCGAAAACATCTGAATTATTTTGAATACTCATCCAAAAACTGACCACAAAGCGACAAACCAAACCAAACTCTTCAAAAAATGAGGGCAATTTTGGATGGCATGGATGTTTGTGAGTGGTTCGAAATCCAAGCTAAACTGTAGGTCCTGATCTAATTAGCCCAAAGTATGCACAAGATGACCGTAGAGTGACAAACCAAACCCTCCAAAAAATGATGGTAATTTTAATGATGATGAAAAAGTTGCAAAAATAACCTTGCAGTTATGGATTCCATTGACACAATAATTATCAATCGATGAAAACATCAGGAATTATTTTGAATACTCATCCAAAAAATGGTGATAATTGTTTAAAATGGTAATAATGGTGATAATTATGTCCTGTCTTATACCCATTGCTGGCGGATTTATTAATCAATCCGTCGCCAAATTCTTTGTCTACTCTGAGGAGTACAGTCGCCATTCATTCCTTGTTTTACCACTCGTGATATGCTAATGAGATATTTAATGAACAATACTCAATCGGTTGAGGAAGATACCAGGAATTATTTTGAATGCTCATTCAAAAAAATGATGACAGTTTTGATGGTGATGAAAAGATGCAATAATAACCTTGCAGTTATTGATTCCATTGACACTTAATGAATAATACTTATCTGTCGATGAAAACGGTGACAGTTTTAATGGTGAGGAAAATTATACAATAATAACCTCGCAACAATTGGTTCTAATGACATTTAATGAATAATACTCAACCGGTTGAGGAAGATACCAGGAATTATTTTGAATGCTCATCCAAAAAATGGTGATGGTGATGAAAAAGGCACAATAATAAATAGCCTGTAGTTATGGATTCCATTGTCACTTAATCTTATACATGTCCGTCGATGAAAACATCAGGATTTATTTTGAAAACTCATTCAAAAAATGATGACAGTTTTGATGGTGATGAAATTGATACAATAATAACCTCGAAGTTATATAGATTCCACTGAGACTTAATCTTGGAATACTTATCGATCGTTGAAGATACCAAGAATTATTTTAAATATTCATCCAAAAAACATTTTTGATGAAAATTTTGATGGTGATGAAAATGATACAATAATAACCTTGCAGTTACGGATTCCATAGACATTTAATGAATACTATTCCATGACATTTAATGACAATACTCATTCGGTTGATGAAGATACTAGGAATTATTTTAAATACTCATCCAAAAATCTTGCAAAAAATGACAGTTTTAATAGTGATGAAAAAGATAAAATAATAACCCTGTTATGGATTCCATTGGCACTTATTCTTACAATACTTATATGTCGATGAAAACATCAAGAATTATTTTGAAGTATTGTAATACTCATACAAAAAATGATGACAGTTTTAATGGTGATGAAAAAGAATAGCCTTGCAATTATTAATTTCCTTGACACTTAATCTTGCAATACCTGTCGGTCGATGAAAACATCAGGAATTATTTTGAATACACATCCAAAAAATGATGACAGTTTTGATGATGATGAAAATGATACAATAATAATCTCGTAGCAGTTCATTCCATTGACTCTTAATGAACAATACTCAACCGATTGTGGAAGATACCAGGAATTATATTAAGATTAATTAAATAATTAATTTCAAGACATTATTTACATTCGAGAATTTTTGTACAAAAACAAATTTTGAATAAAGGCCATTAATGAAAAAGAATGAATGAAAGGCCAACTTGTGGTCTAGTGGTAAAGGGAACAGGAAGTATTCGATTCAGCGCCCAGCGTCTGTTGCAGTCACTGCTTTCAGAAACGAGCAGACACCTTAGCGATTGTGATAATGTGTGAAAGAGTTTCGAATTAACAGTCAAGCTGGAGTTTCAACCATTTTTGTTTTTTAAGTTTCGGAGTTTTAAGCTTTTTCTCCTATACGACACAGTAGGGGCAGTTACCCATAAACGCCTTCGCAAACATCAATGCCCTAATTACATTATCTATGGATGGGCTGTTTGTGGACCATAGGAGTAAAAAATAAATTTTAACACTCTAAAGATTTTACAAGCAATATATAAAAAAAATTTTTTTTTTTTTGCTGGTTTAAAATCAATTCATAAAATTTTTTTAAGAATTTTTGATGTTATTAAACTTATTGATTCCCTCTTCAAATTTTAAGATACATATCATTAAAAATTAAAAAAGTTCTTCTCACATACTAACGTTACGCCATAGATCTTATCACGTTAAACGAATTTCTAAAAGCAGGTGATTTTCTATTTTGAGGAAATGTGTCAGATATCTGGTGATTAAAAAGATTAAATATCTGTCTCAATATTTTGATCAAGTTTAACGCATTATTCTCAATGATACATTTCAACAACGCTATTTGAACTTTGATTTAATACAATGCTATACAACGCCATACAATGCCAATTGAATTAGAGCCACAAAGAGTGGTTATGGCGTTGAAACAAAAATCTGGCGTTAAACAATAAACCGTTAAGGAAGTTGATGGTGCGTTGGGTGACGCAGGCGGGGGGGTCGTCGAAGCGTTCAGGGAGGGGGCAGGTGGCAAGACGATTTTCTTAAGACTGCGGAGACAGGAAGGGCGCGGGAGGTGAAGTGAAGAGGAACGGACGCAATCTTCTGCCGCTTCCTGCCCTGGCACGAGAACCTCTTGCGGAAAAAAACGGTAAGCGATGATGTCACAACCTCAAGAAAAACGTCCAGGAACAGTTAAGGCTAAGGTGAACAGTTAGATATTTTAACCGTTTCTCATCAAGACATAGAGTGAAATATCTTCCAAGTCCATGTTCAAGTCCAAAACCAATGGTTTGTTCAATAACGATTGATTCATGGTCTTGGCAGTCCTATATGATCCTATGTTTTTTGAACCACAAGCCCATCTTTATTACAACATTTTCATGTTTTATTATCACCCCAAATCCTTGTTTTTACCAAATAAAATAACAATGCAAAACATGCATATTTAATTTGAATTGGATAGACCTAGTGTATAATCTAGGGCTTCTGAGTGTCAACGGAAGTACATTCTGGTTCGCAGATTAATGGACTATAATATTAATAATAATATAACTATAATTATATAATATAATATAATAAAATTATGTAACTATAATTAATAATATAATTCGCAGGTAATGTCTATGACTACAAGACATTATTATGTCTGAATTAAAATTTTGGAAATGATGTGGTTGAAGCTGTGTTCTATTATCACTTTTTTCCCAAAATAAAAAATAAAAAATGCAAAATAGCATGCACATTTAATTTATTAGTTGGATCGATCTAGTGTATAATCTTGGATTTCTGAGTTTTCACAGAAGTTCATTCTGGTTCGCAGATTAATGGTACTATTACTAACATCCATATCAACGTCGGGATTGGAACTTGAAGCCTGTGGTACCAAAGGCCAAAGCGCTAGCCAATTGGCCATCAGCCCGCAGAAACAGTTAAGGTGAATTACGGTTAGGCATTTTAACCGTTTCTCATCAGCCCATAGATTGACATATCTGCCATCTTGTTCAAGTCCAACGTAAACCAATGAATGTTGTTTGTTCAGTAACCATTGCATTCGAGATATTTGCATTCCTATATGACCCTATAATTTTTAAACCACAAATCCAGATGTTTTATCCACATGTTTTATTACCACGTTCTACCAAATAAAAAAATTCAAAATAGCATGTATATTTGACGAGGTATCAACCTAGTGAATAATCTTAGGCTTTCGAGTTTCCACGGAAGTGCATTCTGGTGCAGTTTAATTTTACTGTTACTACAAGACATTACTGTGTGGGGAACTAAAATGCCCATTTAGGGTTTTAATACATTTTAATTATATTTATATTTATATTTTAAATTTAATTATATTTATATTTTTATTTTAATTATATTTTTATTTTAATTTTAATTATATTTATATTTTTAATTTTAATTATATTTATATTTTTATTTTAATTATATTTATATTTTAATTTTAATTATATTTATATTTTAATTTTAATTATATTTATATTTTTATTTTAATTATATTTATATTTTTATTTTAATTATATTTATAATTTTACAGAATTTTTGTTAAATCTCGCCTTAACTCGTTAATCCACCTATTAAAACATTTTTCTAAATTAAAATAATCGTTAAGTTGTGTCTGAACGTCGGATTGACTGGAAATCCTTTCTACTGGAACGACAGAGATGTAATAGATTCAGCGTTACCCAGGGTGCACGACGGAAGGCTTGGTACCCTGCATCCACATTTGCCACAACAATTTTGAACCAACTCGCTGAAAGGTGGAATCTGTGTGGATTCATATAGTAGGGCATAGTGGATTAGTATGTATCGTATCCATCCCCGACATAGACAGGTTCAGTTTTGTTTCTCGGGTTTCGAACCAGGCTCACTTATTTCTTAAAACCCAACGTGATAACAACCCTTTTTTAGATAGAAAGTGATACAACATCATCAAGCATCTGTGGGATTCATATCGTACGGACATAATGGATTACTAATGTATCGTGTCTATCCCCGGCACAGATAGGTTCAGTTCTGTTTTCGGGTTTCGAACCAGGCTCCCTTATTTCTTAAACCATGCTATCAACCCTATTTTTTAAAAACAGTACAACAATAACATCAAATTACTTCATTTGACAACCACCAAGCACAAGTCAAACAGCTGACTTGTGCACAAAACATATTTTACGTTAAAGACATATCTCAAGAAGCCACACACGCGGCCGAAGGGGGAGACTGACCACTGATGAAATGCGGGGGGGAGAGTGGGCATTATTGCGTTTGCGGGCCGAGCGAAATTGAAATACGCGGCGAATGCAAAATGGTTCACAGCGGCATTCCTGGCGGAGTGACCGCTTCGGCGGAAATGGAAACTTAATTCCTGCCTCCACCCCCACCCCCTACCCCTACTCCAGCAGGCTCATTTCCGAGGGGGAGGGGGAGTCATTCGCTAATAGGAGGTGGAGATCAACACGGAATATTCATCGACAGATGAAAAATAGGTACCCCTCTCGCAGCACGATGACGTGTGAGATGTGAAACACATAAAGGCACACGGAGAGCGTCTCCTTTCTAACATCACATTCCTATTCCCGGTAAGTCTTTATTGTGGATGCATAATGCATGTTGGCTCACTTAATGGTCGGAATCTCGGATTGGGAGCTCTCGGCTGAGGCCACTTCCATTCAACTTGTTCGCTTTTCCTATAATACGGATCGTTTTAACACGATTTCCAGAATAATAAATGACAGTTCTCAATTATTCAAAAATACCACTTTAAGACAGTATTCCTAGACATTTTTTTCTCTCAAATGTTGTTCAAGAAGTGGGGAAAATTACTTTAAAACAGTATTACCACAACATTGTTCTCAATGCTGTTCAAGAATTGGGGAAAAACTGTAAGACAACAACTTTAAGACAGTATTTAAGAATTGAGAAATTTTTTCTCATTCAAATGTTTCTCTCTGATGCTGTTCAAGAATTGGGGAAAATATCACAATCTTTAATTAAGACAGTATTCCCACCAACATTGCTTCTCTCTAATGCTGTTCAAGAATTGGGGAAATGTAATGTAAGACAACAATCATTTACCATTGTTTAGCTCTAGCTCTATTTAAGAATTGAAGAAACTACCACTTTAAGACACCATTCCTACAAGAATGCTTCTCTCTGATGCTGTTCAAGAATTGGGGGAAATCCTACTGTAAGACAACAATCATTTACCATTGTTTAGCTCTAGCTCTATTTAAGAAATGGAGAAACTACCACATTGTTTTTAAGACACCATTCCTACAAGAATGCTTCTCTCAAATGCTGTTCAAGAATTGGGGGAAATCCTAATGTAAGACAACAATCATTTACCATTGTTTAGCTCTAGCTCTATTTAAGAATCGGAGAAAATACCACTTTAAGACACCATTCCTACAAGAATGCTTCTCTCTAATGCTGTTCAAGAATTGGGGGAAATCCTACTGTAAGACAACAATCATTTACCATTGTTTAGCTCTAGCTCTATTTAAGAATTGGAGAAACTACCACTTTAAGACACCATTCCTACAAGCATTGTTTCTTTCTAATGCTGTTCAAGAATTGGGGAAAATCCTAATGTAAGACAACAATCATTTACCATTGTTTAGCTCTAGCTCTATTTAAGAATTGGAGAAATACCACTTTTAAGACAACCATTCCTACAAGAATGCTTCTCTCTAATGCTGTTCAAGAATTGGGGGAAATCCTACTGTAAGACAACAATCATTTACCATTGTTTAGCTCTAGCTCTATTTAAGAATTGGAGAAACTACCACTTTAAGACACCATTCCTACAAGAATGCTTCTTCTAATGCTATTCAAGAATTGGGGGAAATCCTACTGTAAGACAACAATCATTTACCATTGTTTAGCTCTAGCTCTATTTAAGAATTGGAGAAAATACCACTTTAAGACAACCATTCCTACAATGAATGTTTCTCTCTAATGCTGTTCAAGAATTGGGGGAAATCCTACTGTAAGACAACAATCATTTACCATTGTTTAGCTCTAGCTCTATTTAAGAATTGGAAAACTACCACTTTAAGATGCTATTCCTACAAGAATGCTTCCATCTATTGCTGTTCACAAATTTTAGTAAGACAACAAATTTACCATTGTTTAGCTCTAGCTCTATTTATAATACATGACAATTAATTTTTATTTATATTTAGGAATTCATTTACCATTGTTTAAATGAAAGGAAAATATAAGTAAGTAATCTTTATATAAAAAAAAACTATTAAATTTATATATAAAAATAATATTTCATCGCATTTGAAGTTTTTATGATAATGCTTCTTTTTTTTCAGTTAGTAATAAAAAATAATACATGTAATTAATTTTTATTTAAGTTTAGAAATTCTTTAAATAAAATGAAAACCACAAGTAAGTAATCTTTATATATATAAAATATAAAAAACTTACTAAATTTATATATAAAAACGTTTAAAAAATATATATATTTACATCACATCTCAAGTAAGTTTATGATAAGAATTTTTCTTTTATAAAAAATTTATATAAACTAAAAATATTTTCAATTCCTTCTATTACATCACAAGTTTCCCTATATATATCTTGTTCAAATTTCAAATCGTTCATAAAAATATTTTTATTCATTCCACTCAAGTTCAAATACATTTTTTTTTTAACTTGTAATGGATGACACTGATGATAATACAGTTTTTTCAAATATTAATTCATTGATTAAATTTAATAAATTAATTTTAGTTTTTTTTTACATTTAAGTTGCAAATATCTAACAATAGATGGAGCTGGATGAACTTAAAAAATGAATGAAAATTATTTATAAAGGACTTTCTGCATTAGAGTGAAAAAAAGTAAGAATTGACTTTTAAAAAAATTTTTATATTACTTGTTTTAATGCAGTTTATATGCAATTTACATTTAATTTTTATTTATGTTTAGAATTTATGTAAATGAAATAGGTGAGTAAAAAGGAAAATGGCGCCATTTTGAGCTGAGGACAGCTGAGCAACAAAAAACACGGCGTAGAAATAAACAAAAAACATTTATGTCAACAAAGTCGAAGCATGTGATAACAAAGCCATCTTGTTTGTTTATTTTTTCCACTCTTATTTTACGTGAGACGTATGAATGAATTTAGGCTCGTTATGAAATAATCAAAATTGAGGACGTTTTAACGTGGTTTATTTCAACCAAACGTTTTAATTCTATAATTTTTTTTTTAAATCCTTTTTTTCTTTTTCGAAGTTCTAAAGAAAAAAATAGTTAATATAGCCGATTGATTGATGGACAGATGCTCATATCATATTTAATAAAAAAGATTTTGATCGTAATGTGCTTAGTTTCATTAAATAAAGCGACGCAGAGATTTTATTTTTTAAGAGAAAGAGATTTATTGTTTATTTAAAAATCCAGTTATCATTGTCCGATTTATATTTTTATGTATATATTAGTAATTTATTTTACATGTTCAGTTAAACATTAAAGATTTTTTTAATACTTATTTTTTCAAAATTAATTTAATATTTATTTTTTCAAACTTATTTTTTTTTCAAAATTAATTTAATACGTATTTTTTTTCATTAAAGTTTTTTTAATATTTATTTTTTGAAAATAATTTAAATTAATACCGTTTCAAATCGTCTTGTAATTTCATAGTAAGAAAAATTCTTTAAAAAAGAATTAAAAATTCTTTTACATGTCTTTTAATATGGAAACAAAAATGCAAAAACAATGTATTTCAAATTTTGCAAAATTTTATAACACAAGTAAGAAGTCTATTTGTAAAAAAATTAAATTTATTTAGTATTAATAAAAATTAACTTAAAAAAATTAATTTTATTTAGTATTAATAAAAAAAGTAATTTAAAAAATTGATTGTATAATAATGTACTTTTAAGAGAAACTTTCATTTAATAAAAATAAAGTACAATAATAAGTAAAAAGTAAAAAAGTATTAAGTACATGCTTTTTATAAAGTACAAATAATTCTCTAGTACTTTTAATATTCCATTTTCGTTGAATAAAAAAGGAATAAGAAAAATTATTAAATTTATATCTAATTAATGAAAAAAATAGTTTTAATTTACGAACAATTAATTAGTTTAATTTGATTTAATAAAACCATAATTATCAATATAGTTTTAGTGTTGCATGCATACGAAAAAATTTTATTTGTTCTACTAAAAGTTTTTAATAATTAAGTTTTAACTAATTAATAAAGTTTAAAAGTTACAATGTTTTTTTAAACTATACCAATTTATAAAAAAATCTAATTATCAATTGTTGTGAATAAACTAGAGCAAATACAACAGCAAAAAGTACTGTGAATATTTATTTCTATATTATTTTCATAATAATGTTCTAAATAATAATAGTATCTAATAATGTTTCTATATAATGTTCATTTTAATAAAAGTTTACTTATTATTATTATTTGCAATCTTAAAAGTATTCAAATTATTATTTAAAAAGAAGAAAGTAATTAATAGTTAATTTTATCCAAAGAGTTAAATAAAATAAAAAACAATTAAAAAAAAATATTGCGTAATAGTTGCACAAAAAAAATTGCGCAATCATTTAGCACGATTTAAAAAACAGATTTCTCCGGCTTTTTATTTAAAAAAAAATCGTCTGATTTCCTAAACAAACGATAAAAATGTTCGTTAAAGAGACCAGTGCCTACTCACCCCCTCTTTGATGAGCAAACGATCATGCAGTGAATCTTCCACTAAGCACTGAGATTTGCAGGGAGCAGACGATATTCTCGCGAGACACCAGTTAAGACTGGCAGACGATAGCGATCTCGAAGACGGAATGGAGCCCCGATTCCCTCTTACCCTACCCCACCGTATTTGGAATGGCTGCGATAAAAGGACGAACGTCTTATCGCACCTGCTGCACTTAATCGAGTCTCTCGCCGACCAATCAGGCGTTTCGCCCCTCCTGTCTTGACAGGTAAGAAGAGATAGTCACCTTCACGCAGACGTTGCGCAATTTCTCAACGCAGTCCTTTCAGTTTCGAATCTCTCTAACCTTTCGCATGCAATTGGTTAAATTATTACGTTTGAAACCATTTCGTGGCATCAGTTTCGAGCTTTCGCAGGACCCAAATTCGTATTTAAAAGAGTTAAAATTCAATCATTCCATAATTCTATAAAATTCCATACATTCATACTTCCATAATTCTGTAAAATACCTTAATTCCATAATTCTGTGAAATGCCAATTTCATAATTCTGTAAAATTTAATCCTTCCATAATTCTGTAAAAATACCTTAATTCCATAATTCTGTAAAATTTAATCATTCCATAATTCTATAAAATTCCATAAATTCAATCATTTCATAATTGTATAAAATTCATACATTCAATCATTCCATGATTCTATAAAATTTCATTCTATAATTCCGTAATTCTATAAAATTCCCTAAATTTAATCATTCTATAATTTTATAAAATAACAAAAATTCCATCATTTCATAATTCTATAAATTCCATATATTCAAGCATTCCATAATTCTATAAAATTCCATACATTCAATCATTCTATAATTCTATAAAAATTCCAAAAATTCAATCATTGCAAAATTCTAGAAAATTCCATACATTCAATCATTCCACAATTCTATAAAATTGCATAAATTCAATCATTAAATAAAATAAGATAGGTGTAACTCTAATTTATAGTCATAAATTAGGGTTACACCTATCTCCCAAATGCTTTAAGTTATTCATACGAACTTAAACACGAAATACGAATAAATAATTCATGCATGCCGTAGCTTAACTGTAACCGTCATATTACGATAAAAAATATTGTGTGGCATCACTTTCGAGATTTCACATAACCCAAATTCGTACGTAAAAGAGTTAAAATTCAATCATGCAATTTATGCAATTCTATAAAATTGCATAAATTCCATCATTCCATGATTCTATATAAAATTCCATAAATTCAATCATTCCATAAAATTCATAAACTCAATGATTCCATAAAATTCATAAATTCAATGATTCCATAATTCTATAAAATTCATAAATTCAATGATTTCATAAATTAATAGGCATAAATTAGGGTTATGCCTATCTCGCAATTGCATGAAGCTATTCAAAGGAATTTAAACGGAAATACAAATAAATAATTCATGCATGCCATGGCTTAACTGTACCCACCACTGATTTGTTTTTATTTGTTTATATTTGAGGAAAACAAAATAGGCGAGTTCTGTTTGAAAAGAATTGGAATGAAAATCCTAAAAATAAACCTTAGAAAAAAGGATGAATTTAATTTAATTCCAAATAAAAATATATCACAAAAGTTCCAGATTTGTTTTTGAAATCAATTGCAATAGAAATGCGTTTGTTATTAACGTAGAATATGTTTTAAAGAAAAGATAATTGGTTGAAAGCATATAAAGCATAAAGCTAAGATATGCAATTCACTCAAATGTTTTACGTTATGGCAATTAAAATCGTTGAGACTTATTTTAAGAATTTAAAAGTTTAATTTGAAAATTTAGAATTTTTAATTTGAAAAATTTTGCCCATATTGTATCTAGTTTTCATTAAAATTTGTTTAATAAACCGTTTAAGAACACACATACTAAATAAATATATTTTTAAAAGTCAATTTCCGGATTGTAGTTTATTGCCACGATGATTTTAGCTCATTGCATGCTTTAGCAAATCTATTGTTATTGTTATTATCATTATCATTATTTTATCAATTAAGTTGCATATAAAAAAGATACATTCACTGCAATTTGTAATTGCAGTGGTATCAACTTCAGATAAAAATATTGATAAATATACAATTATTAATTAAAAGCAAACCTAAAATTAATTTCACTTCTTGGTTTTACAAATTTTACATTTAAGATCAATCTAATTCAAGAATCTACATTTAAGTTCATTCTGTTTCTAGATTCTACATTTAATATCCTTCTGTTTCTAGATTCTACATTTAATGTCCTTCTGTTTCAAGATTCTACATTTAATATCCTTATGTTTCAAGATTCTACATTTAAGTTTATTCTGCTTCAGAATTCTATATTTAATTTCATTCTGTTTCAAGATTCCACATTTAAGTTTTTTCTTTTTCAAGATTCTACATTTAAGTTTTTTTTTCTGTTTCATGATTGTACATTTAAGTTCATCGTGTTTACAAATTCTACATTTAATTTCATACTGTTTCAAGACTCTGCATTTAAGTTTATTCTGTTTCAGAAATTCTACATTTAAGTTCATTCTGTTTCAAAGATTCTACATTTAAGTTAATCTTCTTTTAAGATTCTACATTTAATCTCATTCTGTTTCAAGATTCTATACATGAAGTTCATCTTGTTTCAAGATTCTACATTTACGTTTATTCAGTTTCGAGATTCTACATTTACGTTTATTCAGTTTCAAGATTCTACATCAAGTTCTTTCTGCCCATTATTATTCAGATTTTATGAACCAACACCCAGTTGTCAAACATCAACAATGTTTTACATATTGCAAAGAAAATTTTATTTTTGAAAACAAGTGTACAAGAAATTATTTTTGGATTGAGAATAACTTCGACGGAAATTGTTGCACGATTCAGAATTTACTTTTTTCTGTTATTACGAATGGAAAATTCCCTTTTTCCTTTCATTATTAAAATCAAAATCATTTACTGATTCGCAGAAATTAGAACTGGAGTCCAACTACCATGGAATATTTAAGAAATTTACTAAAAAAAAAAATTATGTGACACAGATGCTTAAATTCATTAAGGTATTTTTATTTCGATAAATTGAAATTGTAAATGGCCTATTACGGAAGCAGACTAATGTTTATTTATAAAATAACTGATTTTAGTGCAGTGATAACACTACCAGGAATTGAAAGAACGAACAATTGGAATAAAAGTTTTCCAAAAAGTACCGTCACGTTACGAAAATCAGTCGTTTAGTTTTTAAGATATATTTTACCATGGAATGTCGTCATGCCTTCTTCTGGAAAACTCCCAACATATTGACTGATAATAACAGCATTTTATCTGTATTGCCTGATATTAAAAGGAGTTATTTCAATTCTTTATTAAAGAAAAATTATTGCTTACAATAATAGACGCAATATCAAACAATAGTAACAATAATAATAATTAAAAACTGTGATGAATAATTAAAATCTGATTAAAACGATATAGATAAAAATATAATAACGACAAAACAATAAAAATTTCAAAATAATTCTTTATGTTCTAAGTTTTGTTTATTTTCAACTAAAAATAGTGTATACTTTCACATATTACTGTCGAATAAGCCTTATATATTTTCACATATTAACGTAGAAAACGTTTTATATGTTTTCACATATTAATGCAGAATGCATCTTGTATGTTTTCACATATTAACTTAGAATATATATATATATTATATTATATATTAATATTATACATTTTATATGTTTTCACATATTAATGCAGAATGCATTTTGTATGTTTTCACATATTAACTTAGAATATATATATATATATTATATTATATATTAATATTATACATTTTATATGTTTTCACATAATGCAGAATGCGTCTTATATGTTTTCAATAATTAATGTAGAAAACGTTATGCTTTCCCAAATTAATCTAAAAGGCATCTTATATGTTTTCACATATTAACGAAGAAAACGTTTTATATGTTTTCACATATTAGTGCAGAATGCATCTTATATTAACGTTGAAAAAGTTTTATATGTTTTCACATATTAATGCAGAATGCATCTTGTATGTTTTCACATATTAACTTAGAAGAATATATATATATATTATATTATATATTAATATTATACATTTTATATGTTTTCACATAATGCAGAATGCATCTTGTATGTTTTCACATATTAACTTAGAATATATATATATATTATATTATATATTAATATTATACATTTTATATGTTTTCACATAATGCAGAATGCGTCTTATATGTTTTCAATAATTAATGTAGAAAACGTTATGCTTTCCCAAATTAATCTAAAATGCATCTTATATGTTTTCACATATTAACGAAGAAAACGTTTTATATGTTTTCACATATTAGTGCAGAATGCATCTTATATTAACGTTGAAAAAGTTTTATATGTTTTCACATATTAATGCAGAATGCATCTTGTATGTTTTCACATATTAACTTAGAATATATATATATATTATATTATATATTAATATTATACATTTTATATGTTTTCACATAATGCAGAATGCATCTTGTATGTTTTCACATATTAACTTAGAATATATATATATATTATATTATATATTAATATTATACATTTTATATGTTTTCACATAATGCAGAATGCGTCTTATATGTTTTCAATAATTAATGTAGAAAACGTTATGCTTTCCAAATTAATCTAAAATGCATCTTATATGTTTTCACATATTAACGAAGAAAACGTTTTATATGTTTTCACATATTAGTGCAGAATGCATCTTATATTAACGTTGAAAAAGTTTTATATGTTTTCACATATTAATGCAGAATGCATCTTGTATGTTTTCACATATTAACTTAGAATATATATATATATTATATTATATATTAATATTATACATTTTATATGTTTTTCACATAATGCAGAATGCGTCTTATATGTTTTCAATAATTAATGTAGAAAACGTTATGTTTCCAAATTAATCTAAAATGCATCTTATATGTTTTCACATATTAACGAAGAAAACGTTTTATATGTTTTCACATATTAGTGCAGAATGCATCTTATATTAACGTTGAAAAAGTTTTATATGTTTTCACATATTAATGCAGAATGCGTCTTATATGTTTCCACATATTAATGCAGAATGCGTCTTATATAGTTTCCACATTTTAATGCAGAATGCGTCTTATATGGTTTCACATATTAATGCAGAATGCGTCTTATATGGTTTCACATATTAATGCAGAATGCGTCTTATATGTTTCCACATATTAATGCAGAATGCGTCTTATATGTTTCCACATATTAATGCAGAATGCGTCTTATATGTTTTCACATATTAATGCAAAATGCGTCTTATATGTTTTCACATATTAATGCAAAATGTGTCTTATATGTTTTCACATATTAACATAGAATACGTTTTACAGATGGACGGACTGGTTGAAATCATGACATAAAAAGAGAGGTACAATTTCAACACACCCATATTTAGTATTGTGCCATTCCAAATTGCTGGTTAAATTCTTCATTAAGTTCATTTTCAAAATGTGTTTATATTTATGGATGGTAACTGTGCTCTTTTTAAATATATTCATCGTTATTTTACTAAGAATTTATTTAAATATATTTCTTGTCGAAACAATGGTGTAAAAGGGGTAATTTCCTATTATCATCTTATCATTTTCAATTAAAATATGGCCTATGAAAAACCACACAAAAACAAACTCTAAGCTAGTTTTACTAATCGATCTTTTATTTACAATTCTTAACATGAATTAATAAAAACCTTAATATAAGACAGGAGGATCGACTAGTCCAAAGAGATTCATTTTAAGATTCTAAAATTCAATCGGTCTAAAATGTTCGAAGAAGCGTTATACTGTCACAAGCAAAGGTATTGCTGATTGCGCAACTCCCAGAGAAACTTCCCAAGGATACAGATAGACATCGTTCGCAGCGGATTTATATTGTTCCCTTTCCGATTTTAACTTCAACCGCACAAATCTGAAAACACAAATCTGTTTTGTTGTTGTTTGCTTCACATCATAATTTGAAAAAGGGGGGCGATCATAAATTGCACAAATAAATTCGTGATTCTTTCTTGAGTTCAAAGTGGTACCTAATCGAATAGAACTGCGATGTGTGGATTTGGAAAGGATAATGGGTGTAATTCATTATTTTGATGGGGGGGGAAAGGGGGAAAGAATAGAATGAGAGATAGAATGAGGGAGAAAAGTCGTTTGAATTTTGTTAGAGTTTATTAAAAAGAAAAATTCATTAGATGAGAATTATATGATATCGAAGTTACTGTTTCTCTACCTTTAATTATGATCTTGAATTAACCATTTTCTAACACATTACGAATATATATATAATATGCATAATATTAAGTAGTTGATTTATAGAATTTATTTCAACTTGAAGAATGAAACGATAACAATTCTAAAATTTAATATATTAAATTAGTTTTCAAAAGATATCCATCATTCTAAACACAAGTTTCATTAAAAAAAAAAAAAAAAAAAAAGAGCATTTTCTTTTTAAAAAATGGTTCGATCAATTATGCTTTAATTGTTTGAATGTTGTAGAAGTTTACAAAGACTCTTCGTTCATTTTTTTTTTTATGGAATTTTAATTATGTAATAGCGGATACAAAATAGTTTTTTTTTTTTTTTTTTACAAAAATAAAGTTTTCATAAATACAATCAGTATTTTAATCAAATTCTTTTCCGTTTTAAAAAGAAAAAGCAGTTATGGTCCTATTTATCATTTATGAAAAAAAAATTTATAATATATATTATATCAGAACATACCAATTTTTGAAATTTGAATAACTTAAATCTATTATAATAAAAGGATTAAAAGTTAAAAGTAGAATAAAAAAAAAAAAAAAAAATTAGATTGCAATTCATTTCGAATATATTCCTAAATTATAAAAACATTAACGGAAAAAGGAATATTAAGAGATATCTTCACTATCACAATAAAATAATATATATACTTTTTTTTAAACAGCTAAACCCTGACCGCAAATAGCTAGTATTCTAATAATAACAACTATTTTTCGAATGGCAACATCTCATTTTCGAAAACAGTTTTTAAGAATTCTCATAAGAATTAATATTTGCCACTTTATTCTTGTGTAAATATTATTTTTATTATAAAATATTAATACGTAATACAGGATATAAAACAGTTTACTTTCATGAAATAATTTTAACCGAGTTCTTTTTCGCTTTTAAAAAGATAAAGCACTTACGTTTCTATTTCTCATTTATAAAAAAAATGAAAAAAAAATTATAATGTATATCCTATCAAAACATAAAAATTCTGAAATTTGAATAACTTAAAATATATTATAATCAAAAGATTAAAAGTTAAAAGTAGAATGAAAAAAAGAAATTAATTAGAATGCAATTTATTTCGGAATATAACCCTAAATCATAAAAAAAACATTAATGAAAAACAGAAACATTAAGAGATGACTCCACTATCAGAATAAAAAAAAAAAAGATTTTTTAAAGAAACAGTTAAATCCTGACCGCAAACAGCTGATATTCTAATAATAACAACTATTTTCCGAATGGCAACATCTCATTTTCGGAAACAGTTTCTAAGAATTCTCACAATAATATTTGTCACTTTATTCTTATGTAAATAATTATTTTTATTTTAAAATATCTCCACTTTTCCGAATGGCAACATCTCATTTTCGGATACAAGTTTTGAAGCATTCTCATAAGAATATTTGTCACTTTATTCTTAGGTAAATATTATTTTTATTATAAAATATTAATACGTAATACCGGATATAAAATAGTTAACTTTTACGAAAATAAAGTTTTCATAATTACAATCTGTATTTTAATCGGGTTTTTTTTTTTTCGCTTTAAAAAATAAACCTGTTATGGTCCTATTTCTCAGTTATCGGGAAAACACACACACACCATTTTTGAAATTTTAATAACTTAAATCTATTATAATAAAAGGACTAAAAGCTAAAAAAAGTAAAAAAAAAAAAAAAAGGAAATTAATTAGAACGCAATTCATTTCGGAATATATCCCTTGAATCATAAAAGCATTAAAGGAACATTAAGAGATGACTCTACTATCACAATAAAAAAAAAAGAATTTTTTTTTTTATAAAGAAGCAACTAAACCCTGAACGCAAACAGCTGAAATTCTATTAATAACAATTATTTTTCGAATGGCAACATCTCATTTTTCTGAAACAGTTTCTAAGAATTCTCATAAGAATGAATATTTGTCACTTTTTACAGTTCTATTTCTCATTCACAAAAAAATTTAAAAATAATAATAATAATAATAATAATAATAAAAAATATATATATATATAAAAAACATTGTGAAATTCGAACAATTCAAATCAATCATAATAAGAGGATTAAAAGTAGATATAAAAAAAAAAAAAAGAAATTAGAATGCATTTCATTTCGGAATATATCCCCTAAATCATAAAAAGAATAATGGAAAAAAGAAACATTAAGAGATGACTCCACTATCACAATTAAAAACGATTTTTTTTCCCTCCTTTCAAAGAAACATCTAAACCCTGACCGCAAACAGCTGACAAACAAAAACAAAAGGCGCCTCGTGACAAAGGGAAAGTTCTTTTAGATGCCCCAAAAGAAAGATAATCGCAAAATGGCGCAACGCGCTTCATTACCTCGATTAACATAACCTCAGCACGCAAAACGAGACACGGGGAAATTAATTCAATGCTACAAGTCTTCCTGGTGCAACCCTAATTTGCGTTCCTAACCCTTTCATAAGCGCACATTTTCTAAAAAAAAATATCTTTCTTTTCATGCTGTTCAATCTTACAAGACCAATTAGTAGAGACATTAAGAATTTCTAGCCCTTTTCATATGCATTAAAGCTCTTATCTCATGCACTGTAATGCTACTGGGCTTCTTATTACGCAATAAAATGCTATTGGTTACAGTTATGAATTTCTCTTTTATTTATTTTCACTTTCTATATTAATTGTGAGTCATTTTCGAATCTTTCTCGGTAATAAATGAACAGAGTTTGATTGTTATTATTACGTATGCTTGTCATTCTGATAATAACAACTATATTTCGAATGGCAATATCTCATTTTCGGTAACAGTTTGTAAGAATTCTAAGAATATTTGTCACTTTATTCTTATGTGAATAATTATTTGTTTTATAAAATATTTACATTTCTCCGAATGGCAACATCTCATTCTCGGAAACAGTTTTTAAGAATTCCCATAAGAATTTATTCTTATGCAAATAATTATTTGTATTATAAAATATTTCCACTTTTCCGAATGGCAGCATCTCATTCTCGGAAACAGTTTTTAAGAATTCCCATAAGAATTTATTCTTATGCAAATAATTATTTGTATTATAAAATATTTCCACTTTTCCGAATGGCAGCATCTCATTCTCGGAAACAGTTTTTAAGAATTGAATTTATTCTTATGCAAATAATTATTTGTATTATAAAATATTTCCACTTTTCCGAATGGCAGCATCTCATTCTCGGAAACAGTTTTTAAGAAAATTTATTTTGCAAATAATTATTTGTATTATAAAATATTTCCACTTTTCGAATAAAGCATCTCATTCTCGGAAACAGTTTTTAAGAATTCCCATAAGAATTTATTCTTATGCAAATAATTATTTGTATTATAAAATATTTCCACTTACTAAAGAATTGTTTATTAATGGAAGAATTAGCAATATAGAGTTTCATTTCTTTTTAGAAAATATTTGTAGCAACCTCAATAAAGTAATTGGGTGAAGTTCATTTTTAGTAAATAATTTAGTGGTGTTAAAACCACACATACACCACATTACTGGTAAGTTCGTAATAGGTCCGTAGTATTTCTATACAAAATAAGGCGAAATTGAGAGCAATTAAATAATTTGCACACGTAAAAATTCCACGTACTTTTTGTTATCATTTTTGTAAAATTTCATCAAAAAATAAATAAATAAATCATAGCAAAACGTTTTATCGGAAAGAAATCACTTTTAAATTTGACAGTTTGTTTATTTTAACTATTACACCACTCGTGAAAAATCAACAGAAAAAAAAAGCACGAATTCATAGAAAGCACGTTCAGAAGCAATTTGACACCTGTCACTTATTTAAGAGAATTACAACACTCACAAAAACAAACAAAAAAGACATGAGATGAGAAGTTTATCTAAAGCAGACAATCGTAAGTAGTATTAGTCATTAAAGGCAGGAATTCACTTTAGGACACGTCCTCCCACGCATGCGCCGAGATATCTCCCACTACGCATTAATTTTTCGCTTAAACTAATGTCAGATAGATTAGCGCGAATGTAAACAAGCGTTTCGCTTAGATTAGACGGGCTTTATCAGGAAAGAACAAGGATACAAAATCCGTTAACTTTTTTTTTTTCTTCTTTTTTTTTCCCCGAGTCGTGGACTTTTATTTATTAATTTTTTTTTATTCTTAAAAACGTAAAATAATGCAGCATTGCGGCACAGATTCAACAAGCAATAATAAAATTCTTTTATGGTGATTCTTCAGAATTATTTGATGGTAGAATCGCAATTTGTTTCTAGTTATTAAGCGTCATATTAGTCACTATCTACATTCTGTATGGGGGTAAAGGGGGATCCTTAATAGATGTTATTCTAGAATTTTAAAGCATTAATAAACGACGAGGGCAATGACCTTTAAACATAGATAAACTTTAACAATTAATTATCAAATCGAAACAAATGAGTCGCTTTCAAGTAATAATTTTAGTGTTAAAAAATAAGTAATAATTTTAATAACAAGTAAAATATAAATAAATAGTTTTAATAAGCAAAATAGTAATAAATTTAGAATAAATAAATTAAGTCGGTCAAGTATTCATATTGGGGTTTTATCGAAGGTGACCCCAAAGTTATCACTTTGAAAATGTATCCCTAACTCCGCGGACCGCCTATAAAATTATATATCCCCTATTACATTTAAGCCCACTATACACATTTCTTGTTGGAGTGAAAAATAGAAACACAATGAGTTATTATTTTTTTGTGTTCACTATTATTCTTAAAAGTAAACATAGGAAATATAATAATAATGATACTAAACGCACATTGTAAAGAAATATAGAACACTCAAAATGAAATATAAAAAATATAAATGAAATAAAAAAATGAAAGCATCAAAAAATATTTACTTTACTAGTGCGATATGTGTTTCTCCACTCTTTCTCTTAGCTTTTGCAAATCGATCTCCATTTGGGTATTCGCACATTGTAAAGGGTATTGCAGGTTAGCGTCCGTTATGTTTGAGCGTGTTTTGTGTTGGGTCAATTTCATTTTAGAAAACGATTCGCAGTTGTAAGTTGAACCAAAAACCCTAACAAATTGAACTGTTTAGAATTAACAAGAGTCTGGTCTGCTCTGCTATCAACAATCAACTGTGCGTATCTAAGGATAGTCACTGCGAAACTGAGGTCACTTAAAGTGAAACGTATAGCCTGTTATATTAGATGTTCCAATATGCGTGCGCATCATGATTTCGCAGGATATAATTTAACTATTCTACGAACTATCTGAAACAGGCTATAACTGTCATATATACGCAAGAATATTATTTTAAAATCAAAGTTTATTTTTCCTCATCCTTTCGACAGTTCATTTTTGAATAGATGGATGCACACATAATGTATTTTTTAATACATTGATTTTCACTATTTTGGCCAAAAATATAAAATATATATTAAAATCCATCAAAATATATTTATAACAAAATATATTTGTATAAAATAAATATATTTTGCCAAAAGTGTGATAAATCTCCCACGCCCAAAAAATATTCAAAGCTAGCTGCTCGTTGGCCACCCCTGGTTTATATCATAAGTATTCATATTATATATATATATAACTTTATATAAATACACTAATACTAAATACAAATAACTTTATATACTATATATATATATATATATATATATACATATATCGAAAAGTTAGTTACAGTTATATATATATATATATATAACTGTAACTAACTTTTCAATCGACTTGGCTTGTAAGATAATTTCATAAAATTTATCGGTGCAATTTCTCACATGTCAGCAAAAAGTTCGAAAAGCAATTAATATCGTGAAATAAAACAACCTTTTATTCATATAATATTTAATTAAAGTATTTTTTTATATAAAGAATGACTTTTAAGAATTAACGCGTTGTGAAAAAGAAGGGTTATTTATATGACAATACTCAACAGCGTCGCATACAAAATGTCACGGTCTATTAACTTTTACACGACAAAAATTAGTTACTTCCTCTTTTTTATTGAAGAACAAAAGAATAAATAATAATAAATAAATAAAAAAAAAAACTCTTACCGCCTAGGAATTTTCGAAAACAAAAAGACTCCTAAAAATCAAAAATCGAAGCCAAATTCGTTCTTTGGTTTCAGTGCAGCAAGTTATTCTTGTAAAACATTAATGGGTAATTAGCTCTATTTTTTGTAAGGCGTGCAAAGCGAAGAAGGAAAAAGGTTAGAAAATAAAACTAGATTGATTACAAAAAGCGGAAAAGATTCAAAAGGATATTTTTCCCACGAAACTACTAGGAATTTTCGATACCTTCTTTCTCTTTTTTTTATATGGAAAAAAAAAACTCTCCTTTTATACACGCACGCACACGAATAAAAGGGGAAAATCCACTTGCTAATTACGAAGGTAATTAACAAAGAGTTTTTTCTTGCTTTCTGATAATCGCACCACATTTGACAATTGTGCATCTGACAACTTTTTCACATCTTAGGAACACATCACTGATTTTCCATCTTTCAAAAATAAAAATATAATTTCTTTTTTTTTTTAGTTGACTTTTACGTTATCTTAAATCACTAACTATCATTACAAAACATAATACACAGTCCAGTCACATTAATGTGACCTCCTGTCAAAAGCCAGAATATACACTCTTGTATGTTTTGACTTTAAGTGGAGTGTGGAATGTGGTATTAAGTGGAATTCTTTATATACACTCCACTACAATGTGCTGCCACCTGCCTTTTGTGATTGGTTATTTCACGTTGACGTCGAAAGTAAGTGGTGCTCACATTAATGTGGCTGGACTGTGTATGTATAATGTTTGTATATTATGTATATGTATAAGCAATATGATGTATATAGAAAAAAAAAGAGTGTTCGGAATAGAAACGATGTTCATTGAATAGTATACTCTGTAGAACTGTCCATAGACATTGCTCTGTTGAACTGTCCGTAGAATCGAATCTTCTGTAGAACTGTTCACTGAATAGAATGGTGGCGACTATGATTCTCCTCCCCATGGCAAGGCAACACGAAAAGGGGGCAGTTTGGTGGGTCAAAAATCTCAATGCGATGTAGATGTTCATCCAGACAGTCGTGACCTGTTAAAAGGCGGAACTGAGCAATAGCTACAAGACGTGTGCCGCTTGAAACTGAGAGAAGATCCTATCTTTATATCACTTTGTCTGTGTTCGATCAAGCAACTGCAATTTATAATTTCTAGTGACAGCCTGTTTGATATACAGCTTTTTAGAATAGTATGGTAATGTTGAGCATCTTGATTGGAGTCCTTTCTTACAAGGAAATCAGCATCTCAAAAACTCCATAATACCCACTGAAGCACAACGTGCCTCTCCTCCAAAGCTGCGGCCTGATGGCCGAGGGGCTAATGCTGTGGCCTTTGGTACGCCAGGCTTCAGTTTCGTATCCTGGCGGAGGCACGGATGCTTGTGAGTGGTTCGGAATCCACTTTAAACTGTAGGTCCCGGTCTGTTTAGCCCTCGTGTGCACAAGATGACCGTAAAAACGCAAACCAAACCAATCTCTCCCAAAGACAGCCTTCGCAAGTGATTCCGACACTAAAAGACTTCATGTGTGAATTAGATACGTTCTTTTTGATGAGACAAGCCATCAGCATTACATTTCAAGACACGCAGGCCAACAGTGTGTAAGGTTTAATTATTATTATATAGCTGCGAGAGGTCGTGACTGTGACCAGTAACTGGGACCTTAACTGTATGGTCCAGTGTGGTAAGTACATGAGTCGACGAGGAGAACGCTAGAGCGTCTGAACGAGACAGTCGGTCAGGGACCGGTTCTTGGTTTTTAACTATTAATGCTATTGTAGAAGAGGCTCAGGGTGCCATGTGTATGTATGTACTAATATTGTAAATAAACTAATATAAATAGAATGAGAGATTGGTATTACATCCTGACACTATCTCTATGCTAGCGACTAGTTAGTCGCTAGCATAGAGATAACAAGTGCGACGATTAGATAGCAGTTAAAGCTCATATCAAAAACTGTAGACCACTCAGCCGTATAGAACGTTGCCCAACGTGCACCACTTCGAGATAGGTCTACATTGCATCCCATGGCGACTATGTTGATAAGATTTAAAAAAAGTACATTTTTTGCTAAGTTTTTCAATTTTATTTCAATCGGAGGAGAAAAAAAAAAAAACCCCGTTACACCCTAATGGCAAACAAATCGCCCATCCGTGTTGTGAAGAGACCCTTCGAACAAGTTGGAACGCTCTGTTCTTCTGAATAGAATTAATGGATACCTGTGATAAAGACGTACTTTTTAATTGTACCAAATATATTCTGATAGCAAGCTCATACTCCCACCTCCTAATCTAAGAGTTTCAGTTCCGAATCCTAATCGCTTTTTGAAAGTAAACTCGCTTTCCACCCCCCACCCCTCCCTTTCCTCTCGATAAGGTAGGGGCTACTCCCCACCCCCACACACCTCGTGAGGCCCCAAACTGTCTGGTGCAAACCGGTGACGTCAGCAGATAAGGCGAGCAAGCAAACAGGCAGATAAAAGATTGCGTCATGGCAACACCTTCTCGCCACAAAAGACGAAGTGGGATTCAAAAATAATTATGATAGAAGAAATAAAAAAAAATTATCTTTTGTTTCAAATGCAGTTTTCTGATGTTGCGGGATTTTTTTAAAAAAACCTGCTCTCTGGTGAAATGAGCATATAGAGAAAAGAACTACATTATCGCGTTATATCGCAAAAAGAAGCTCAAAGTTGAAAACTGATAATAGTTTTTTTTTTTTTTATTTGTTTGTTTTTGGTGCAGGAATATATATATTGGATGTTGCGCAATTCGTAGATTGGTTATTTTAGTAGTCTTGACTGCGTCTTTAACTAACTTCATGTCAAAGTCCTTCAGAAGGGAATACTGTGTCTTTAGCATTCATTTCAAAGTCCTTCAGAAGGGAATAATGCGTCTTTAACTAATTTCTAATGTGTTTAACTAAAATAACCCTCTGACACCCATCGGTGGGCTGCTCGTGATATGCACTAGCCCACCGATGTTCCACCCTCACCTTTCTAACTGACAGGGAGTTACATAGCACAGGTGTGGAAATGAGGGTGGGCTGTTCGTGGTATGCATGATGCCCACTGATGTTCCTCCCTCACCTTTCTAACTGGTAGTGAGCTGCATAACACAGGTGCGGGAGTGAGGGTGGGCTGTTCGCGGTATGCACGATGTCCACCGATGTTCCACAATGACCTTTCGAATTGGTAGAGAGCTACATAGCATAGTTGCGAGAGTGAGGTTGTGCTGTTCATGGTATGCATGATGCCCACCGATGTTCCACCCTCGCCTTTCTAACTGACAGGGAGCTACATAGCACAGGTGTGGAAATGAGGGTGGGCTGTTCGTGGTATGCATGATGCCCACTGATGTTCCTCCCTCACCTTTCTAACTGGTAGTGAGCTGCATAACACAGGTGCGGGAGTGAGGGTGGGCTGTTTGCGGTATGCACGATGTCCACCGATGTTCCACAATGACCTTTCGAATTGGTAGAGAGCTACACAGCATAGTTGCGAGAGTGAGGTTGTGCTGTTCATGGTATGCATGATGTCCACCGATGTTCCACCCTCGCCTTTCTAACTGATAGCGAGCTACAGGTGTGGAAAAGCTGTTCGTGGTATGCATGATGCATGGGGATGAGAGTGGGCTGGGGTTCGGTATGCACGATGTCCACCGATGTTGATATGCATGATGCCCACCGATGTTCCACCCTTACCTTCCTAATTGGTAGGGAACTACATAGCCACAGGTATGGGAATGAGGTGTGGTGAAAATGCCCACCGAACCCTTACCTTCCGAATTGGTAAAAAGCAATTGTGGAATGAGGTGTGGAGAGAAAAGAAAAAGAAAAGTGCAATTGTACGGGAGGGTTTCGGTTCAAAATGGTGGCAGCGTCCATTGCAGTTACTGCTATCAAATTTTGTAGAACAAATTAATGCTTCAAATTTTTCGAAAAGGGAGAGAAAGAGAGGTTCGAATGGTGGTTAAGATAATGTGTATAAGAATCTCGCATCGATAGTCAATATACTGATGAGAGATATTTCAGATTTTTTCCCCGTACAACTAGATGCATGGCAGTTAATCCTAAAGGCAATGCCCTCCATTCATTGTCTGCCAATGGGTTGTACATAAGAGGAACACGAGGGTTACTGATGTACCACAAAAAATATTTGCTTTTTAAGAAATGTAGGAATTTACATTAAAAAAGATTCAGCACTTATGAAGAGTAGTGTGTTAAAGCGCCCGTTATGCGCCTGGATGGTAATGCACGCAGCTGGCGTGCAAGCAAGCAGAATCAGGTTCGAACCACGCTCGAATTAAAGTAAACTTTTCAAAGATTTCAACAATAACGTTTGAGACTTGAACGAAGATTTTTTTTTTTTTTTTTTTTTTTTTTCCCCCTCTATATAATCTACAACTGAACGATTTGAGTTGAACAACATAATAAAAAACTCCCACGTGCAACGCTAAAAAAAAATAGGACCTAGGACCGCAAACAGAATGTTAATAGAGCATGCAAAAAAAAATCCTCAAGGTTCGAACAGGGGTGGTTGCAGCCGTCGAAAAAGAAACTGTTATGTTCGAATCGTGTGTCCTTCAACGGGACCGAATGGAGAAGGGGGAGGAGGGAGTAGAACAATGGCACAAGAAAAGGGGGTTGCACAGGAACAAATGGTGATGCAAGGGGATCGGATTCCTTTTTGAAAAACGTCTTTTCGGGATCAGGGGGCTCCATTCAAGCAGCAAAAGCAGAGGGGGGCAGTATCGTTCGCGTGCCGCCTGCTTTCAGTGATCCAAATATTTAAAAAGAAGGGGGGACGGAGAAAGAAGACCTCCCCGACAACCAAAGAGCCCCAGGTGCAGTGGGGAAAAAATGGGGCCACAGAAAGAGAGCGAGGTCTGGTGGGCGAGAGGGCCGTCTCGAACCGATAGGCCCCTTAATAAGAGCACGCGCGGGACCCCCTTTCATCGTGGCCCCCTTCTAACGGTGAAATCGGAAAGGGGGAGGGAGGAAGGGCACGAAAACGAAAGCGATCTCTGCAGAAAAGGGAGGGGGCGAGGGCGTGCAGACGATAAAGGGCATCTTGAGCATGAGTCACGCGGGGGTGAAGGGGAGGTGGAGGAGGACCCGGCACGAGCCGGGCCCCGGGTCGTCTGGAGTCGGAAAATCCCCCCTCTTCCGCGTTGTGCTCCAAGCAGACGACCTTTTGGGTTCAAGACTTGCCTTGGTGACGGGTGAGTCATCGAAGAGCTTTCTCTTTCTTTTTCGCGGCCTGGTGGCCAAGTGGCTAGCGCTCTGGCCTTTGGTATACCAGGCTTCAGGTTCGAATCCTGGCGGTGGTATGGATGTTTGTGAGTGGTTCGAATCCACTTTAAACTGTAGGTCCAGGTTTGTTTAGCCTAAAGTGTGCACAAGATAACCGTAGAGCGATGAACCAAACCAAACTTTTTTTTTTCGATTGGCAGACTAATAAATCAGACCAATCTTCTCTTAAGACTAATTCATTCAAGATGGATCTAAAAAAATTTTTAAGTAAATTAAACACTGCATTTATTAAAAACCAAAAAGCAAGACGACATGAAGATTTTACGTCGATTTTTTGGAAAAGCCCCTACAGTTCTTTTTATACAGACATGTCCTTAGACCTATCCTGATTTAAACAGCACACATATGGGGCCTTGCTGCAAAAAGACATTTATTGGTCTGTCAGACCCATCTTCCTTAAGACTTATTAATTCAAGATAGATCTAAGGGTTCAAGTAAATTAAACACTGGATTTATTAGAAACTAAAACAAAGACGACATGAAGATTTTAAGTCGTTTTTTTTTTTTTTTTTTTAGAAAAGTCCTTAAACTCCTTTTATACAAACAAGTCTTTGGACCTATCCTGACTTAGGCAGCACCCATCTGGGGCCTTGCTGCAAAGACAAACAGAAACAAAATCCAAGTTATCCAAAATAAAATTCTTAGAATAATTAGGTTTCCTGGTTCATTAGAAATGATGTGCTGCAAGTATCAATGTATATTTGTTTTTCAAGTATCAAGAAACAAGAAAATAAGTTCATTAGAGCTAGACTCTTCTTCGCCCACAACGAAGGTGAATACCACTACCCATATTATACTACAGGATGGAATCATAACCTCAAGCCTCCCTCATTTCTTCTATGACCCATCTACAATATTAATCTCCAGTTCTAATAAATCTCCCATCGTCCTCTGCTCTGCCTTTGCAGTGAGTACTGCGGAACTATGTTTAAAAAAAAAAAAAAAAATCCCATTTCTGAAAACATCAAACTCTGCCCTGAATTATCAGACTTTATTTCCGATCTTCAGTTTAAAATGTTGCTCGTATGTTTTCTGTTTCCTTAAATCTTTTTATTTTTGCATTTATATATCTATATTTTCTACTTATTTCCATTAAATCTGTGTTTAGATATGTCTGCTATGTATTTACGTATTTATATGCGTCTATTAGGCACTTGTGTATTTTTATATTACTTAAATTTGTCACCTCCTATTGAGTTCCCCTCCCCTTAACTTTTTTATTAAATTTCCTTTCCTCTTATTAACTGTTTGCTTTATTTTTTTTTTTTTAATTCCTGTTAATTCTGTGATGCTTTGTTTTTTTATTATATTTGAATTCTGAGCAGATGTGCACAGGTACTGACTCTCCTATCCAATCTAGTAGTCCTTAAAACTTATTAATTCAAAATGGATATATTTTTTTAAAAGTAAATTAAACACTATATTTATTATAAACCAAAACCAAGACATACCCGGAGATTTTACTGCGGTTTTTTGATAAAAGTCCCTACCAATTCAGGCACAGTTATTGACAATGGTGAAAATTCGAAATTATAAATCCAGCACAAACCAGAAAATTGACTGAAAAACCACTGACTGTAACCGTAAACTTTGTAAAAACTTTAACCGTAAACTTTGTTACTGTTTAAAAGTCATTATAATAACATCACGAATTGTCTTGCTGCAGATGTTTCAGCTGTCCTTTGTATCAGATTTCATGTAAACTGAACTTGCATTTCTCCCCGCTTTGCATAAATCAGTTTTAACCATCAATGAATTAGAGATATATTTTTTTTTAAATAATATCTAATAGTTTACATTAAAATAAAAAACTTCGTTTGCAAATATTCTTAAAAAAAATTACTACGGATAAATGCGTAACAAAATTTACATTGTGCGAAATCGTTGTTGTTGTTTTAAAGAAAGCAACAACAACAATAACAAAAAAAAAAAAAAAAAAAAATTTAGTGCGAAAAAAAAAAAAAAATATATAAGTTGAAAAATTAATTTAATTTGATTCTTTAATCTATTTGAATCTATTTTTGATCTTTACCGAAATTTTAAATAAAACAGATTTTTAAAAATTACCTGATAGTTCAAATTTTGATTCCATTCGTTTCAAATGATAAATTTTCACAACACAGATAGGAACCTGCAAAAGAAAAAAATTTGCATATTAATATGGTTTGAGAATCTATGGAAGTAAATAAATAATGCAAATACAAAATATTTCTGAGTAGAACTCTAGTTATTGAAAATTTTCTTTGTAATTTCCAATATTGATAATAATAATAATCATAATAATAATTATTCCGTGATTATAGTTTTCACCTCGGTATATTTTTATTGAACATTTTATGAAAAAAACATTTTGTAGTTTTCAATATTGATGATAATAACAATGATAATAATAATTCCGTGATTATAGTTTTCACTTAAATAAAATACTTCAATATATTTTTTTACTGAGGTTATTGAACATTTTTTGAAATTTTCTTTGTAATTTGCAATATTGATAATAATAATAATAATAAAGGACTAGAATTATACTTTATTGAGGTTAAGATGAGGAATCAATGAATGTGGGTCGCAACCAGTTAGATTTGAAAAAAACTAACTAAAACTTAACTTAGGTCTAAAAGATATTTAGTTGTTTAATCATTTCTGATAAATAGTTCGATTATTTTTAGTAAGACATAGAGTTGGGCAACTCAGTTAATTGAAAGTGATGACTAAAATAAATTTCCCCACAATGAATTTCATTTTGAATGGGTCCTGTTTATGCCGACTTCCTGTTGCTTCATGTAAATAACGTGTTTCACTTTGAGAAATAAAAACATTAGAAATCTGCGAAATGGTAAATTTACGACTAAAAGGTGACTTTCTTTTTCGTTTTTCCCGACAATTCGCTTTTCTTCACTGAATCAACGCTTCCTTAATGTTCCTCTGAAGCTGAAACATTTCCCGTCGCGTTTCCCTTGCAAGAAACGGATGACTTTTTATTGGTAACTCAATGTCTTCCTGCTTGCTTCATTGAAAAATGAGGATGCAATAAGATCTTCTTTCATTGTCGATCCAAGATAGCTTTTTTTTAAGTCACAGTGCTGAGAAAAGCCTCTCAACACTTACTACCTGGTTTTGCTGCTAAAGCAACATTTTTATGGAATTTTAATTGTGCAATACCGGATACAAAATAGTTTTCTTTCGTGAAAATAAAGTTTTCATAAACACAATCTGTGTTTTAATCGAATTTTTTACGCTTTAAAAAAATAAAGCATTTCTATTTCACATTTATGGTAAAAAAATAAATTATAATGTACGTTGGATTAAAACATACTCATTTTGAAATTTGAATAACTTAAATATATTATAATAAATAACAAAAAAAAAACTTTTTAAGTCAATTCTTCCTTTTTTTTTCACTATATAGCAGAAACACCTTTATAAATAATTTTCATTCATTTCTTTTAAGTTTATCTGGCGCCATCTATTGGCAGATACATGCAACTAAATTTAAAAACCTAAAATTTGATTGATTAAATTTAATTACTGAATTAATGTTTGAAAAAACTGTATTAACATCCAGCGTCATCCACTACAAGTTCAAAAAAAAAAAAAAAAAAATGTATTTGTACTTGAGTGGATGAATAAGAAGTATTTTATGAAAGATTGAAAATTTAAACAAGACATATATAGGGAGAGTGTGAGCTAATAGAAGGAATTGAATAAAAACAATTTTATAAAAGAGTGGGGAATCGAAGGTTCTTTTTCAGTTGCAATGTCTCGACCTATACTATACTAGACCTATAACGGCTTCAAGAAAAGGGCCACTTTCAGGTTCATGGGAGCAATTTCTCATCCCATTCCCTTTTCAAAATCCCATTTCTGAAAACATCCAACTCTACCCTGTGATTATCTACCCTTACTTTTGATCTTCAGTCTGAAATGTTGCTTCCTATGTTTTCTCTTTTTTAAAGCTTTTTATTTTTGTATTTATCTATCTATATTTTTATTTATTTCCATTACATCTGTGTTTATAGATGTCTGCTATGTATTTATGTTTCTAGTATGTATAGATGCATTTTTTTTTCTATTTAGTTCCCTCCCCTTAACAGTGGCCTCACGGCCAATTGGCTAGCATTCTGGCCATTGGTTCGAAATCCACGTTAAACTGTAGATCTAAACAAACCTCCCTTAATTTTTTTTTTCTTAACTTTTTCCCTCCTATTGACTGTTTGCTTTTTAAATTTTCTTTAATTCCTGCTCATTCTGTGATACTTTGTTATTATTCAAATCCTTCTATTAGCTCCCACTCTCCCTATATATATCTTGTTCAAATTTTCAATCGTTCATAAAATACTTTTTATTCATCCACTCGAGTTCAAATACATTTTTTTTTAACTTGCAGTAGATGGCACGTGATGTTAATACAGTTTTTTCCAATATTAATTCAGTAATTAAATTTAATTGATTCATTTTATTTTTTTTAGATTGAAGTTGCATGCATCTACCAACAGATGGCATCAGATAAACTTAAAAAAAAAAATGAAAATTATTTATGAAGGACTTTTGCAATATAGTGGGAAAAAAATTTAGGAATTTACTTAAAATTTTTTTTTTTTTATATATATTACTATATTCGAATTCTGAGCAGATGAGCACTATGTGTACAGGTACACGACTCTCCTATCCAATCTAGTACCTCCCCACTTTGTTTGAAAAGGTACACCTTCTCACCTAAAGGTTCTTGCAATTTCAACCCCTCCGTGCAATCCGAAGACGCTCGATAAGAACTTTTAATAATCGTTTTTAAAAAAGATTCGATCTTCCCCCTCGTGACGCGCATTGTTGCAGATAAGGCGCGAAACAAACGATTACAGAAGAAATGCATTTTCTTCAGTCACGAGGACCGAGCTAATCGATCGACTATCGACATACCAAGAAAGATTAGAACGAAAGAAAATGGATCGAATCCAAGATTGCGTTTCACTTTTCGGTATCCAAAGTGTTACAGTCCACGGCAGATACGCAAGAACGAGATAAAAAAAGTTCTAATACAATTCTCAGATACATTGCACTCTCTGTTTTATCGCCCTCAATCGAACGAATCTAATTTTTATTTATTTTTTATTTTTATTCTATCCTTGTGGTTTTTTTTTTCTCCATAAAAGAATTTCTAAAAGTACTGAAGTAAAGCTATGAGTTTCATGAAATCAGACACTGGTTATTAAAATAAAAGACAATGTTCTAGCTTTGAAATAAAATAAACAAAAGTATTTATGATTCTTTTGTTCTTTGTTATTTGAGTTCTAAGAATAATAAATTAAAAAGAATCGAAAATGAAAACACACGCGTAAATGATCGTAATCGTTATCAAATATATAATGCCAAATGATAAGAGTTTATAAAATTATTCTAAACTTTTCCGTTCGATTTTGTCTGTAATTCATTGACGGAAATTTTTAGTTAAAAATCTTATTAGCTTTTAAAAATGAGACAAAAAAATAATAAAAAAAAGTATTTATGATTCTTTTGTTCTTTGTTATTTAAGTTCAAAGAATAATAAATTTAAAAAAATCGAAAAGTAAACACACAGACGCAAATAATCGAAATCTTTATCAAATATAAAATACCAAACGATAACTTTTCCGTTCGATTTTGTTCGTCAATGGCGGGAATTTTTTTCGTGAAAAATCTTAATAGTTTTTAAAAGTGAGGCAAAGAAAATAAAAAATAAAAAATAAAAATAAAAAATAAATAAATTAATAAAAAAATTAAATAAATAAATAAAAAAAAATCAACGCAAATGCGAATTAAAAGTATTTTTTTATTATTTTTTTTTTTTTTAGTGCCATTTTAAATTTTTAGAAACTATGTTATTTACTTATCCGATATTTTAAGCAACTAACAATAGATTTTGAAACAATATATGTTAACAAATTAAGATGAAGGGGACAATATAACAAACAGGGAACAAAATAACAAGGTACGGGGTCGGGGTTCTCTCCCCATTGGTACTCCGTAATTGGTACGCAGTCATCGGTCATTTAATATTGGGGCCTGATGGCTAGCGCTCTGGCGCTGGGTACCACAGGTTTCGGGCTGGAATATCGGCGGAGCCACGGATTTTTGTAGAGGTTCGGAATCTATTTTAAGCCATAAGTCCCGGTCTCATATGACCGTAGGTGTCACGCAGCCCAGTTAGACTTCTCACCCACATCCTTCCCAAACTGTAAAGAGGCAACTCAGCTCTAGGCACCATGATGTGGTGTGGTGTAATAGTAATAGTAGTAATTTAATATCCGAAATCACTCTATCAATCAATCAGTTTAATAATCCTAATATCATAATCGATAATAATGAGCAATTAATGGCTGACTTTAAAAGATCACACGAGGTGAAAATATTCCCATCTTTTAATTTTCAGTACGAAGTTGAAATTAACATTGCGAAAATGTTCTTTACTACATCCATTTAAATGTTGAAACATCATTTGAGCTAAACAGATATTGTAATTATTGTACAATTGTATATCGCAGACTTGGAGCACACTTGCCATACAAAAATCTTATCGAGACATAAAACATTTTCCGCACACACTAAATTTTAATAAGAGGGACATTCCGAATAATTCGAGTCGTCCGAAGTGACCATCGCACCTGGTTCCATTGTGACTCTTTAAGACAAAACCCACTCCAAGAATTCCCCCGTTGTCACGGCAACGCTTCCTCCCCCTTTGTGCCCGCGAAAGGGGGGAGGGAACCGGAAGCACGCCTTTTTAATAATTCCATCTGCTCGGTGACCATTGTCCTGCGGCCGGAAGAAAAGACGAATCCCCCGACTCGATTAGATTATTCGAAAAGGGGTTTCGCAAACTGAACTGAGGCATTCATGGCATAACGCAGACCTCTTGGTGGAGGACTCAGCAACTCTCTTGGCAGTGGGTGATGTCTCACAAGACTGAGGAGTAATGTGGAAATTTGAAATGATTCTATTCACATAAGTTTCTGTAGTTGTCCGTGTGTTGGTTCAGAGGCAGGAAATATGACTTTTCCGGCCCGGTTACAGTGAAGCAGAAGGCTTATGATGAAGGCTTATTTAAGAATAAAATCACGATTTTCTTTTTTTTTTTAAAAAAATGAAAAATCATTATTTTACCTTAAAGATGAGATTTTTATCTTTCGAAAACAGTTTTCAGTTTATTTTCAGAGTCATTAGAAGAAAAGAGCTGTTTCAAGATGAGCTATTAGGATACTGAATTCGAAACTTTCCACTGAAATTTCTGTAATTTTTTTGCTACACTGCCCTACAATAACAGTCATAACTGTTATAAATAATTATTTTTAGAATCTAATGAAATTTTAGCTATATGTTTTGAATAATGTAGATAGTGTTTGCAATAGCTGAGTATCTGGCGCTCGGTGCCACAAGGTTTCGTGTTCAAGTCGCGGCGGTTCCATGGATGTTTGTAGTGGTTCGAATCCACTTTAAACCGTACGTGCCAGTCTAATATGACAATGAACATTAGGCGTAGTGCTAACATCCCTACGCCCAAGATAAGCTACTTGCGGCTACCCCGTTAAAAAAAGAAAACATCTCTTGTCTTGGGGCATTCATGGCACAATGCAGACTTCTGGTGGAGGGACTCAGAAACTCTCTTGGCAGTGGGTGATGTCTCCCAAGACTACGAAGTAATGTGGAAATTTGAAATGGTTCCATTCACATAGATTTCATGGAAAATGGAAAGACATGGGAAATGTCTTTTCCGGCACTGTTACAATGCAGCAGAAAGTTTATGTGCGTTGCAAGATAGCCGAATTTAAAGGTAACTGGTCACGTTCAAATCATCATTTAAGTTAAAAATAAAATTGGAAATTCATTATTTTACCTTAAAGATGAGATTTTTATCTTTCGAAAACAGTTTTGAGTGTATTTCTAAAGTCATTAGAAGTCGAGTTACAGTTGAGCTATTACGATACTGGATTCGAAACTTTTCAGTTGAATTTCTGTAATGCTTTGCTACACCACCCTACGATAATAGTCATAACTGTTATAAATAATTTCATTCAGAATCTAATGAAATTTTAGCTATATGTTTTGAATAATGTTATGAGGGGTTTGAATGGCAGCAACCGGAAGAAAAGGCGACTCGATTAGATTATTCGAACGGGGATGCAAACTGGCATTCATGGCATAACGCAGACTTCTTGGTGGAGGACTCTCTTGGCAGTGGGTGATGTCTCACAAGACTGTGGAGTAATGTGGAAATTTGAAATGGTTTCAGTCAGATAGATTTCGTGCCTGTCTTTTGGCTCAGAGACAGGTAAAATGTCTTTAAATGAGGCAGAAAGATCATGTGCCTGCAGGATAGCCGAATTTATAGATAACTGACTAAGACCACGTTCAAATCATTTTCGTTTTTAAAAAAAATGTTTTAAAATCCATTCTACTTTTTTTTTATCTCTACTGCAGAAAGATAAATAATTTTCATTCATTTTTTTTATCGGGCGCACTCTATGGGTAGATACAAAACTTAAAACTAAAAAAAGTTTTCAGTTTATTTTTAATGAATGAATTAATATTTAAAAAACTGTATTAATGAGGCATTCATGGCTGACTTTCAAGATGGAGACTCATTGCAACGATCACAACTGAGGATTCAAATGTGGAAATTTGAAATGGTTCCATTGACATAATGTTTTGCTATAAATATCTTTTCCGGCCCAACATACAGCACTGCGTTGCAGGATAGCCGAATTTAAAAAAAAAATTTCGTTTTGAAAAACGAACATTGTTTTATAAAGATTTTAATCTTTTAAAATAGTTTTGAGTTTATTAACGAAAATTTTTGAAAAGTGAAAAATTAAACAATATTAACTCAAAATTTAGAAAAATTTAGCATTTGACAATGAAAATAAAAAGAGGTAAAAAATAGGCAATTTCCCAAATTCTTTTTAGCGGGTTCGAACCCCTACTTCAAAGAACCACTGCTTTCCCACATCAGCGACAAAGTAAGATAACATCAACACAGAAAGATTCGCTAATACATTAGCACATATTTATTTACAAGGGATCTTCCATATCGTTGCTCGTAGTACGACGAAAACCTGAAGCTTAATGCTTTCATTCGATACTATTGCGCTGCAAAAAAATATCGTTTGAAAAGAACACCGCCCTCTCGTAGCACCCAAGCGGCCCGGGAGGGCTTCGGCGTTTCCTTTTTTCCCAGCAATTAATTCTTTTGCGCAAACGATTCGCTTTCCACGGCAAAGAGATATCAGATGGTGGGAAAGGAACGATACAAGAGGGTGGAGCCGCCCTCTCTGGAAGGGGGGGGGGATAGGACAGGACAGGTGGTAGAGAAGTGAACCGTTACGTCGAACGAGGGGAATGCAAACGATTTTGTACAATACGCGAAACGAGGTGACAGATGCTGCTTCCTTCCCTTAGGTACGAGAGTGTCGCCATCTATCGGAGGATCATAACAAATCTAATCACTTGATGCACGATTCATAATCAGCATTCAACAGTTAAAAACCTGAAATTCTAAAAAAAAAAAAAAAAAAAAGTTTCAAAGGAGTTTGGAACATAATAATTATATAAAAGCAATTGAAACGGATAAACTTTCTGATATTTGTACAAAATACAAAAACATGCATATTTCCATAGCTCTTTTAAGCGAAATACATTAATTAGAATGTTGTTGTTGTTGTTCTAATACAATTGGCAATACAGAGATAGTTAATCTTTATGCCATAAGCAAGGGCTGCGGGCAACTCATTTAACATTACCAGGGGGTTCGTGTAGTTTTGAGGATAGGCTACGGACGCGAGTAAATTACCCTCACTTAATACATTTTATAATATCTGACACACATTCTACAATTGTGGAACGTTTTTCCCATTTTGCAATCGAACACCTCATGAGAACAAAGAAGAACACCTTTACACCGTCAAATACACCATTATTCAATCAGTTCTCCTGAAAAGATATTTCTTTCGTTCTTTTTTTTCATTCTACAAAACTCGGAGTGTAAATCTCTTCGCTGATTGTCTTTCTGGTTAAAAGTGGGCGGAGCCAAGAGCTAATCGATTCTTTCGAACTGGAAATGAAGAAATTCCTGGAACAATACGAATGGCGTCAAGAGAGAGAGATTCAGGAAAAATGTACTCAAGTTCTGCAAATAAGTCAACAAATAACTCCGAATTATAACGCCGTCGCCAATTAAAAATTAAAAGGGGATGTAGAAAAAAAAAAAAAAAGACATTCATTCTTTTAATGACTGTCTCGCCAAATTCCTTTTGTCTTCCAGAACACAATTGATAAAGACTCTTTTTTTTTTTTCCATCCTCTTCCACTTCTTGCAGGGAATAGAATGTTCTTTTCCAGAACTGTTTGTTGGAGGAGGGGGAGGCGAGATTCATTCGAACATTAGAACAAAGCGAGACATCGATGACAAGGTAAATACGAATTCGTAAGTAAGACTTTTGATTCGTCGTCTGGAGACAGAGTCGAAGAACGATCCTATCGAAAGAAAAAGAAACAGAAAAAAAAAAAAAAAAAATAGATGGGGGGAAGGGGTCGGATGAGATTCGATTCGCACTCTTTAAAAGTTCTTTCATGAAGTGGCGCCCCAAGAACAATCACGCCCTTAGCCCGGAGAATCTTGTTCGCTGGAGAGAAGACAAAAGGAACGTGTTTGCTGTTCGGGGCGCGAATCTTCGCTGTGCTTTTGTGAAGCGAGGCGAATAAAACCAGAAAAATGGGGCGGCGCCAGAGAAGACGCGCCCCGGTGCGAGGAACACCAACCTGAGTCATTGAGCCTCTTGCTGTCGGAGACATTCCGTTCAATCGCCCAACTCAAACAGGGCTTATTTCAACATCATAAGTTTTGCTGTTCATAAATATTTACAGCATTTACCGATTACAACAAACAGCATTTCATAATCTAATTTTTTTAATCAAAGATTATTAAATAAACTTTTTTTAGTACATCAAACTGTAGCGATATTCGCCATAAGATTATTAAAAAACCCTAACATCATTTGAATAGTATCTTATAGCATTAAAAAGTTATGGAAAGATATCCAACGAATAATGATTTGGTTTGTCGCTCTACGATCATCTTGTTCACACTTTAGTCTAATTAGACCGGGACCTGCAGTTTAACGCGGATTCCGAACACCTCCCAAACATCCAGGTTACCGCCAGAATTCCCAATGAATAATGGAGAACATGAACAGTTTTTCATGGTTTACAATCCATGAATGTAGTTGGTAGGTCTGCTGCATGTCCCTTTTAAATAATACCTGTTGAGGGATGATGTCCTGAAAAGACATTATTGTCTGTACACTGAGAACCCTTCCAGCCATGTGGTCTGGAGAATGGCATTGAAAGAGGAACAGGTTATTGTAGAGGAATTCATTTCGAGTAGGTAAGTTTATCACATTGGCTCACTTAGGTTGACAAATGATATTTTCGGTAGCTGGTTTTCATCTTTTCCGACGAAAATTCATCATTTGATTGTCGATATACGAAAGTTGTCAGTAAAAAGAATATGTGTTTTGTTCATACTGGGAAACACCATAGCTATGTGATTGGTAAAATATACGGCCATTGAAATAGTAAATGTGTGGACAATTTTTTAATTGTTCGCTATTGGGACATCTTATACCAACCAAGTCATTAGCAGTGCTTGCAGAAAATTGTGTGGAAATTTACATTGTTTTAAAAAGGTTAACAATATTAAATAGAAGAAACTGAAAGCCAGATACTGATTGTAAGAATAAATATTAAAAATGGCCAGACAAACTGGTTGATCAACTATTCTTTTTAGCCAAACTATAGAGCCAAAGTTACCTTCAGATTTGCCTTACTCGAAATTGATCTCCTATTCCTACAGTGACCACCGTTGTACAGACACAGCAACGGGAAGAGTTATCGTGGTGGACACACAGTAGAAAACCTTGGTAACTGCAGAAAATCATGAAGATGAATCATCTCTAGTGTCAAAATGGCTGATCATTTACTCTTTTTAGAAACAAAACGGCGTCAAAAAACAAAAAAAAAAAACAAAAAAAAAAAAAAAAAAAAAAACAGAGCCAAAATTTCCGCCTACTCGAAATGAATCTCTCCTTACATAACCTATTCCTATAGCGACAGCCATTGCACAGACACAGCTGTGGAAAGAGTTATCGTGGGGGACAATATGAGTAAACTTTGGTAACTCTAGAAAGTCCTTAAGAAGGCTCATATTTAGTGATAAAATTGCTGATCAATTACTCTTTTTAACCACAAAAACGGCGCCAGGAAAAAAATACAGTCAAAATTTCTGCCTACTCTACTACATAACCTATTCCGATAGCGACCTTCATTGTACAGAGAAAGCGGTAGAAAGCATTATCGTGGTGGAACAGTAACAGTGGTTACAATAGCAAACCTTGGAGATACCAGATACCAAGATACAGACACGACTAACTCATTGGAACATAAACTCGGAGGACTCACGCCAGTTTCGCCAGGAAGCAGAGCCAAGGCGACGAAAACCCAGGCACAGAACAAACACGGAAACATCCGGCACCGTTTCCTTCAAGACGCGTTTTGTTTCCCGGACATTTTTCCGGGCCGTTCCGGTGCTGCTGGAGCGTTAACGTGCGATTCGAGAGAGTCAGATCTCGAGATCTTTTTGCCCAGAAAACACTCGTTCGGGCGAAAGACTAACACACTCGCATTCTCCTAAAAGAAACACTCGTTCGCGTTCATACTTGATCGCCGAAGCAGAGACGAGTGTTTGCACATGTTGCTGGCTCTTTGTTAACATTCGCAAGACATGCCTCGGCAGAAGAGATCTTGTCGATTTTGATTTCCTTCGCAAATTAGAAGTGCACATGCGGAATTGAGTGCATGGAAATTTTGGAAAAACTTACGGTGATTTTTAAAAACAATTCGGGTTGTTATTTCCCAAGGGTTAAACTGTAGGTTTCTTTGTTTTGTCGCTCTACGGTCATCTTGTGCACACTTTAGGCTAAACAGACCGGGACCAACGGTTTAAAGTGGATTCCGAACTACTACAAACATCCGTGACACCGCCGGGATTCGAACCCGAAATCTGTGGTATCGAGGTTAAAAAACAAAAAATTGCACAAAAAGGACCGTAGAGCGACAAACCAAATCAAAATCCCAGCAGCAGGCTAAAAATGACCAGCAGTTTTTCATATGCACTACCCCCGAACCTTTTATCATCAATATTTAAATGTTCTGGTATATCATTAATCATAATCCTTATCATTTAATATACAAACTGATTAAGTGCCTATTTAGTATTGAATAAGCAAAAAGATCCTGATGTTAAACATTTTAGTTTAAAAGGTCCCGCAAGAGATGCAAGAATATTTTGAATAACCTTGTAAAATGAATTCGAAATGATTGAAAAGAAGTCTGGTTTTATAATATTTTCTAATATTTTTTATTAAAATAATATAAAATAGAATAAATAATTTTTCTAATATTTTTATCTAAATATTTATATTCATTCATAAGAAATACTTTTTTTTTAATACTTAAATCCGCAAAATAGGGAGGAAACTAAAGTTGCTCATAAATTGCTATTTTCAATAAATGCCTAACCTTTTAAAAATTAATAATTAATGGAATTTCTAGGTTTGGTTTAGTTTGTACTCTACGGTCATCTTGTGCACACTTTGGGATAAACAGACCGGGACCTACAGTTTAACGTGAATTCCGAACCACTCACAAACATCCCTGCCACCGCCAGGATTCGAACCTGAAGCCTGGGATACCAAAGGCCAGAGCGCTAGCCACTTGGCCACCAGGCCACTGGGCTGGTTTCTAGGAGCCTGAATGGCCGAGTGTTTAGCGTTGTGGAGCTAAGTTCCATGGATGTTTGTAGTGGTTCGAATCCACTTTAAGCAGTAGGTCCCGGACTAATAGGATCGTAGAGCGTTGTCTTGAGGTTGAGTCAGTCTTCAGCCCTCGGAGTTGCCCGCTAAAGTGAAGCTGCCCTTAGCCATGGCCCAAACGCCTGCGACGGATCTTGTGGACATGGTGTAGGCTGTCCTACACCAGGGGGATTAGTAACAACAACAACATTAAATTTGTAATTTAATAGAATTAAATGTATGAGAATGATTATAGAGGCTGATTTAAATAATTTTTATAACATCAAAATGGATTATTTATTTGTTTAGTGTATGTAGTAGTATAGTAGTATATAATAGTATGTGGTGTCTGTTAATGAGTTACATGTGATATAAAGCACGTTCTTATCAATGGAAAAAATAAATGAATTTCTTTTAAATTCCTTCTATTAGTTCACACTCTCCCTATATATATCTTGTTCAAATTTTCAATCGTTCATAAAATACTTTTATTCGTCCATTCAAGTTCAAATAAATTTTTTTGAACTTGTAGTGGATGACACTGGATGTTAATACAGTTTTTTTTAAAATATTAATTCATTCATTCATTTTAGTTTTTTTTTTAGATTTAAATTGCAATAGATGGCGCTAGATAAATTTAAAAAAATGAATGAAAATTATTTATAAAGGACTTTCTGCAATAGAGGGGGAAAAAAGTAGGAATTGACTTGAAATTTTTTTTTTTATATTACGTTTTAATTACAGCTAATAAATGTTTTACTATCCTCCCGACACATAATTTTTGTTATTTACCATTTGCCACATATTCTGAGCTTCAAATTGGATTCAACCAAACCGAAGCTATTCAACTTTTATTTTGTGTGCAACACTTCATATTAAACAATGGAAAACGATAGTGATTCACGCTGCCATCACTTATTAATAACTGCAAATTCGTTCTGCCGGTTTGTCTGTATGGTGGTGGACAGTCGTAAATCACGGGTCGGTGGTCAATGCGAAATGTTAAACGCTTTCAATGGAGCTTGACAGATAACCAAGTGCAAGACACAGACATGAATCCAGCTTTGCAGGATCCGAGCCCTTTTCTTTTAGCTGTCGCAATTGTTTCTTTTGATGTTGGGACGAGAGTTTTGATAACGAGAGTTTTGATTCGTGCCGACAGAACGCATAAAAGGGATGGGGGGGCAGCACTTGGGGGAGCACAAAGGCCTTGCAGGACAGAGACGGTTTCGGGTTCTGTGAAAGCAGCCAATGGTCAAGGGTGTTTGGAATGGTAATTGCCATTGAGCCATGGTCATCAAAGGATCGCATTGTTGCAAGACGTCCCCATTCTTCGGGGAAGGGGGTGGTCCTTTGTGGCACGGACAAAGGGTCCCAATGTCGGAGACCGGAAAGGTCATGCGAGCTGATACTTTCGCTTGGCCCACGTCTTTATGGCAGCGGGATTGGCGCAAAAATATCTCGCGCACGCTCCAGAGAAAGCAGATCTGACCAATGGCAGAGATGCGGGGGCGGTTTGCATTCGATTCCTAACATCTAAATCCAAAACTTGAAAACTATTCGAATCTTTGTACAATTATTTAAATTAATAATTTCAATTAATAACTCATGATTTTTGTACAGAAAGTAATTGTAAGGCAGAAAATCTACACAACATCATTACCCCTGTAAAAATCCTGACAAATTCTCATGAATGGCAAAATAATCACAAATCGCAAGGAATTTGTTGTAGATTTATTAAATTTTATGATCAGCCTATTTATTTGTCATTCTCTAATATTTAAAGTGTGAATATCCAAATTTTAATTTTCCTCTGGATTGACGATTTTTAATAAATTTAAAATAATCCTAATAACGAAAACAATATACATTTTCAGCAAGAAAATATTTGGCGAAAATGAATAAAAATATTTAGTTGCTGTTGTTACTATTCCCCCTTGTGCAGGAAAGCTTACACCAGGTCCAACAGACCCCGTCGAGGCGACTGGGACATGGCTAAGGGTGATATGCAGCTTCACTTTAGCGAAGAACCACGAGGGCTGAAGACTGACTAAACCTCAAGACAACTCTATTAGACCGGGACCTACGGTTTAAAGTGGATTCCGAACCATTCTCCAACAGCATGTCATCGCCAGGATTCGAACCTGGAGCACTAAAAACCAGAGCGCTAGCCAATTGGCCATCAGGCCACCGATAAACGAACCGAAAAAAACATTAATTATGATTTTTATTATCGTTGTAGTATTTTAGCTAAAAAGTCACAAATAACAAAAACAAAACCTTTTTTATAACTTCCTTGTGTTGTAAAATACATAATTATGATAATTTTAAAATGCATAATTACAATTTTTATTTATTTATTTATTTATTTTAAATCGCAAATCGGTCGACTGGAGAATTAATTGCAAAGCTTTAAGACATTCCTAAAGCTTCAGCATCTGCCATAAAAGGCACGAATCGTGTTAAATGAAATCTTCTTTTGAAAAGAAATCGCTAAAAGTGGCACTGATCCATTCATAACGGGGGGGTGGGGGTGCGGGGAGGAGGCTAGGGTGCAAATTAAACGTAAAAGAGAGACATCGTCTTCCCAAGTCGGAGCATTTCGATTAAATCTTCCCTCCTCCATTCTCCGTTGTGAAGAATCCGTCGAACAGTCAGGGACAAAACAATCCGTGTGTAATTCGGGAATCATCTCATGCATTTCTGCGGGGGCAGTAGGGTAGGGGGGTGGGGAGAGACAATGAATCTTCAGGCGCGGAGAGTCTTGAGAGTCAACAAATGTTCTCGGATTCGCAGTTCTGTTTGCTCGCCAAGACAATGCAGCCTACTTAGGCGGCTCTCGCCAGTTCCCTAATTAATGTCTTGGTCTAATCACGGAGAGGTCAGGGAGTGGACGGATCATTTGTTGTCTTGGGCTTATCAGCCAGTGGAATTTGGGATCCAGACGAGATTTATACGCTGAATGCGGAGTGACTTTTCTCGAGTGCAGCTGTAAATGGAAAGGGGTGGTGTTATTCAAACCTGTTTCCGGCCACGTATGGCGAATTTCAATTAGATATTTATTACAACGCGAAATAGAATATGTTGGCAATGTTGCTACAGAGCTTATTAGCTTGCAGACGATGAAAGATTTAGGGCGGAGTGTTTTAAAGATCCATTTTAGGGCTGTTAAGTCATCAATCGGTTTTGATCTTGTGCTACTTTTAAAGCGGCGCCTATTGTGATATACCTTTTTATTTTTATTTATTTATTTATTTTTTTAAATCCACAAGTAGGAATTTGAAAGAATAGCGCTAATTAGATAATAGGATCCGTAAAAAAAACCACCGACAAAATCCCCAGTGACAAATATCTATCGGCAATTTTTTTAAATTATAATTTGCTTTTATTGAATCTTATTTAAAATTCATTCCCTTTTATTTAATATTTAAAAAGAAAAACAAAATATGGTGTTAGAATCGTTTGTACTGTCCATCACCAACTCTCGCCGGTTGGTTATTGCCACAATAAAGCATTTTAATTGTCATAAACAAAATGCAGTGTTAAAAAAAAAAAATATGTTTATCAATTATTTTTAAGAAAATCGCATTGGATGCATGTAAAATTCGAGAGCAATAAAGAAATTAGCCTAGTTCCTAACCAGTGTGCCAAGTGGCAACTAGCGTTAAGTGCCAAGGGCCAAAGATGGTATTAGATTATCAATGGCAACTTGCGATAATGCCAGGACCCGTGTGCCAAGTGGCAACTAGCATTAAGTGCCAAAGGCTGAAGATGGTATTAGATGACGAACGGCAACTAGCGCTAATGCCAAGACGCCTGTGGCAAGGGCATACGTTAAATCCGCTGGAGGTCTTGTTGTAGTCACTGATTTCCAACACGAGGAGACTCGATGGCGATTGTGACAATGCGTGCAAAACTTCGATATCCAGGCTGCCTCGTGAAAGTTTTCTGGATTTTCTCCCATATGGCACGCTGTCCACATCCAACACTCATCGGTGGGCTATTCACAGTATACATAACTGGTACATGTGGCCCACGGATGTCGAGCCAAAAAGGTACTCTTATTCTTCCGGAAGGCACTGTCCACCCCACAACTCCCGTCGGTGGGCTATTCATACTATACATCAGTGGTTTATATGGTCCACCGATGTTGTGTAAAGCTTGAAAAGTTGAACTTCAAGTACAGAAAAGATTTTGTACTAAACATTTTAATTATAAATTGGCTTAATACGGGGAAAAAAAAAAAAAAAATTTTTTTTTTTTTTCTTCTCCAAATAAATTGTTTGGAAAGGACTTATATTAAGCATTAAATAGTGAAAAATAAAATAGAAAGAATTTTATTCTTCTGAAAGTAATCATTTGGCAACATTTCTAGTAGGGAGAGAAAGCAACAAGTAGCTTCTCCATCCTCGACTTCTCAGCTCATCACTTTTCTCCCACCCACCCCTACGCCCCCACATCTGCTACGTAAAAAAGGAGGAGATAAAAAAAAATAAAGACCGAAGAAAAGAGAAAAAGTCTTCCCCCAGGGTCGATTCATTAAATAGCGTCTTGTTCACTGCAACCGCTGACCCGAAGCAGATCTTCGCTCTATCGTCTGCGCCCGATTACGCCCTTCTGTCCGCACCCCCCGGGGTAGAGCAGACGATAAGAACCAAGGGGATGGGGGGATTTAAAAACTAATTGGCGGATGGATGTGAAACCCATTGTGGCTGTTAACTGTTTTTTGTTTTTCTGCTCGCCCACCCCGATTAAGCGGTTGTCGAGGGTGGGGATAATGGGTATCGACTCCCTGCCCCCTCCTCCCTCTCTCGCTTCCCACCCTCTTATTTGCTCGGCGTCAGAAAAACCGCCGGGGTGTAGGGTAAAGAATTTACTTATTCCCTTTTTTTTTTCCCCACTCTCCCTTTCTTTCAATTTTATTAAGTTTGTTTCGAAACCATCTTCATTAATTGATTCGCTTGTTCTGCGAGATCGTTTGGAGAGAGTGCTTCTTTTCCCTTTCTCCCTCCTCACTTTTTTTTTTGCTCTCCCACCCCCTCAGACAGATTAAATGATGTTCGAAAGCTACTTAAAAACGTTTGTCTCGTTCGACGATGGGGGATGAATAATAATAATAATAATAAAATAAAATAAAAAAGGTTTTCAGGCCTTGTTGAAAAGGGCCTGTCTTATGTTTTCTGTTAAGTAGGTTTTAAAGAGCCTTTTAATTTTTTTTGCGTTCTTTCGTTATTGATTGGCTGCAAGAATTAAGATTTGAACTCCTGTTTTTGGACTTGGGATTATTCTTTTGACAGAATTGTAATTTTCAGACGAAGGATATTTTGTGCAATTATAATTTATCAGTATATATATGTTTTATTGCAAGTAGTCTTCTACTTATGACAGCTAAACAATTTTAACGAAGTATTTCTAATTAATTTTTATTGTCTATTCACACATAATATATTTTATCGACTAGATTTTGTATTATTGCATCTAATTACATATACTGTAATAAATGATTTTCAGATCACTGTGTGGATTTATCCATTTCAAATCAATTTAAATTAGTTTTTGAGTTATCAACAATGGTTCAAACAAACTACGTTTAAAAAGTCTTTGATTTTCGACTCTCTCTCTCTATATATATATAATATTTTGTTTAAAAATCATCAAAAGCATTGTAATTTGATTTTTTTGGGGGGCAGAGGGTTTATTGTAATTAAAACACACCTACGTTCAATAAAACATATACTTTCGTATTTTTTGACTTGTACTTTAATATGTCAATGTTAAAATACAATATACGATATACAAAGTATTAATATTTATTTTACTAGTGCGATATTTGTTTCTCCACCCTTTCCTTTGGGTTTTGCAAATCGGTCTCCATTTGGTTATTTGCACATCTAATTGGTGTTGCAGGTGAGCGTCCGTTATGTTTGAGCGTGTTTGGTATTGGGTGAATTTCATTTTAGAGTAAAACGATTCGCAGGTATAAGTTGAACCAAAAACGCTAACAACTTGAACTGAGAGTCTAGTTTGCTCTGCTGTCAATAATCCACTGTGCGTATCTAGGGATGGCCACTGCGGTCCCTTAAAGTGAAACATAGAACTTGTTATATTAGATGTACCAAGATGCTCATGAGTTCACAAAATATAATTTAATTAATCAGCGAACTCGGGCGATATCTGTCCTCTATTCTCAGGAATATTATTTTAAAAACAAAGTTCATTTTTTTTCATCCTTTCGACAGTTCATTTTTGAATAGAGGAATGCAAAAATAATGTTTTTTTTTTTTAATGCATTGGTTTTCACTCCTTTGGCCATTATAAAATAAATATAATTTTTGTAAAAGTGTGATACATCTCACGGGCCGGAAAAATATTCAAGGTGGGCCGCGGGTTGGCCACCTCTGTACTAGAGCTTCTCTGTAGACTATTGGCGATAAACCAGTTACCATAGTTATTACCAGTTACTTACCAACCAGTTACCATTATTGTTGTTGTGACTAATCCTCAATGCGCTGCAGTACGGGACGGACATCTCATGAGTGATCTACTCATGGATAGAGGGAAAGGGGCAGCTTCTGTTGTGATGGAGCACCCGTAGGTAGAAGTCTGACTTTGGCACCGTGACGTTCTACAGTCATAGGAGACCGGGACCTACGGCTTAAAGTGGATTCCAAACCACTACAAACATCCATGGCACCGCCGGGACTCGAATCCGAAACCTGTGGCTCCGAGCGCTAGACACTCGGCTATTCAGGCCCCACCATTGTTATTACCTAAGCAACCAGTTTACCAACCACTTACCATTATGAAGACCATAATTGCTGTAATTAATTGAGAAATTAATATTCTTTCCCATTATGATTTCTGGATGACTAGAAAACAAACCGCCCCCGTGTGTCGGTGCAGCCCCATTCCAAGAACAGTTTTTAGTTTGGTCGAAAATGGCGCGAATGTCAATTGCGAGCGGAAGGAGGGCAGCCCCGAAGCACAAACTCTCATTGATTTGCGCGGGGCGCGATATCTCATCACGAGCGGGGCGTCCAAGAAGGTGGTCAGGGATTCTTGCACTCCGTGTCTCCGGGGCGACTGAGCGGACGCCCCAATCGAATTAGCCCCTAATCGTCGAGGGGCTGATGAGGGCGCGCAATTAGGACGAAGGGGGAGAATTTGCATGCGATCGGCATGTCGCGATAGGGCGGCGTTCTTACAGGGGCTGCGCCAGCATCTTAGCGCGCCCGTAATTGCATAAAACGGCGCTGAAATGTCAGGATTCACAAAGATATTCAGGAAGTCCTTGGAAACATTGCGAATCACGGTGTGGATTCGAATATATGTATAGATGTGTGTATACATATATTATATTGGCCAGAACAATGCAAATATAGCCAATACAAATATTATTTTGGCCAAAACATAACCGCTTCACCATTTAAATATTATATTGGTCAGAACTTAACCTCTTCACCATTTAAATATTATGCTGGCCAAAACAATACAAATATAGACAATACAATACAAAAAAATAAAATAAAAATACAAATATAGACAGTACAATACAAAAATAAAATAAAATAAAAATATAGCCAATACAAATATTATATTGGCTAGAACTTAACGCTTCACCATTTAAATATTATATTCACCAGAACAATATAAATATAGCCAATACAAATATTCTATTTGCCGGAACTTAACCGCTTAAACCGCTTCACCATTTAAATATTATATTGGCCATAACCTAACCGCTTCACCATTTAAATATTATATTGGCCATAACCTAACCGCTTAAACAGTTTCACCATTTAAATATTATATTGGCCAGAACAACACAAATATTATATTGACCAGAACAATACAATATTATATAGGCCAGAACTTAACCGCTTCAATATTTAAATATTATATTGGGCAGAACAATACAATAGAAAATACAATGTAAATAAAGCCAATACAAATATCATATTGGCCAGAACGTAACCGCTTAAACCACTTCACCATTTAAATATATGTCCAAAATAATACAATACTATACAAATATTATATCGGCCAGAGCTTAACCGCTTAAACTGCTTCGTCATTTAAATATTATATTGACCAGAACTTAACCGCTTAAATCGTTTCAACATTAAAATATTATATTGGCCAGAACAATATAAATATAACCAATACAATACAAATATAGCCAATACAAATAATATATTGGCCAGAACTAAACCGCTTCCCAATTTAAGTACATTGTAAAAATCGAACGTACTTTCTTTTTAAACCGATATGTCGTGTTCAACTTTTTCATAGGGGAAAAAAGTGCTGGCGTATTTCTAATTTCCTTTTGTTCAAACAGACACAAAGACCTTAATGTTAAATCAATGGTTCTTAAACTTATTTATCCTACTAAATCCTTAAAAAAAAAAGGAAAAAAAAAAAAATTCTCAGAATGCTTCCCAGAAAACTACATTCTTTAAGAGTAAATAAGAAAATAAAGATAATTTTTTTTTTTTTTTAATCTTTAAGTGTCTATGAATCTACCAGGATTTTAAAACATAGTAAATAAAAATGTTGTTAATAAGACAAAGTGAAGTATGAAATTATAAAATTATTCCTTAAAATCAACCGTAATAACTTTCCCATTACATGTGCAAATAAGATAATTTGAAAATAAAAATGCCGAATAAAACTAACATTGATTCTAATGAACAGAATTAACTTAGTGCAATGAATAAATAATCGCCTCTATTTTAATCAACCACAACGTGATCAATTTCTTGTGATATGTGACCGGCCTAAAGCCACGTTCCAATCTATATGAAGAAGGAAATGCAATTAAAAATGTATGCAGTATGGCTCATAATTCAAGATAAACTGTAGGCCATTGTTTTTGTAGCCATAATTATTGGTAGCCGTCTTTTCATACGAACACAGACAAACATTTTTTTCTCTTCTTTTTTATGATTTCATCCCCACTCTTTACTTTTATTACACTCCCCCTCCCCAAAAAATGAGCTCGAGGCTACCATCCCTCCCTTAATCGTTTCACTGTCCCCTGGGGGGGCATTGCTCATTTTGGGTAGCAGTGCGTTACATAATGCTAACAAGTACATTATCATAAACAACTGAATGATGAACGAAAAGCATTTAGTAATGAAAAGATCTCTAACGATTTCAATGCGGCCTCATGGCCAATTGGCTAGGGTTCTGTCCTTTGGTACCACTGATTTCATGTTCAGATGTTTGTGAGTGGTTCGGATACCACGTCAAACTGTAGGCCTCGGTCTATTTAGCATAAAGCAGGGGTCACCAAACTATTCGGCCCGCCAGTGTCATCCATCCGGCCCGCGACAGCGAATAGCTTATTGTTGCTGTAATAAGTTGGATAAAAAAACACAGAATGCTAATGACTCGGTTTTATTGACTTGCTAGCTAAAGCTTAACGATAAGCATAATAGGCAGAAAATTAACTTAAGCATAACTAAAAAATAATTGAAATCCCACTAACTTTATAGACTAGTGACCGCGGTTACCCTCGGTAGTTATGTTGGGGTAAAGAGTATCGCATATGTATGTGCATTGATGTTTGGAATGTATATATCCTGAATCAAACATGTGATTTTTATCCTGAAAATCCCCAGGAACGGACAAGCTAAATTAATTAGTCTAGAAATTACAGATAATGGCAGAAAATTAAAACGGTTTTGGCCCTTGGTACTTACTGGAGTAAACATTATGGCCCTAAGGCTGGAAAGTTTGGAGACCCTGGCCTAAAATGTGCATAAAATGACAACCAAACCAAACTAACGATTTCAAGAGAAATAAATATTTTTCACCAAGACGCCAGTACAGAATATGTATTTAGCTATGGGATGTATATGCATCGCATAGCTGAATGACATCATAATGCAATGCATATTGACTGTGCATCTGGGGGGACATGAAATATATCAGGGCAAACCAAAAACACTCAAACAAAAAAAAAAAATCTCCCAAATTTGGATGGCTGTGTTGTTAAGAATCGTTACCATTTTCAGAATGAGGATAAACTAAAGATATAATGAGAACAATTTAGAACATTTAGAAAATATTTATATTAAAATAAATAAAGAAGGAAATATATGTATTGAAAATAAAAATAAAAAATAAAAACACCTTTTTTTTTTTTTCTCATGTGGTACAGCTCCTTCTGTCGGATTTGCACGCAGTAGAAATCGTAACCCTAAAACCTGCACAAAAAAAGCATGTGCTAACCGTATTTCATTATTTGATAATTCGTTTTCTTTTTCAATAACAAATCTTCGTCCATACAAAAAAAAAAAAAAAAAAAAATTAATAAATAAAATAATTCTATGTACTGAAAGTGTGGTACAAATAAATCCAAGGCATTCACATATATGCACATGTAAATATAATAAATAAAAGAAAAATGTAGTATTAAAAATAAATAAATAAAATGCAATGAAGTTTACTGATTAATTAATCCACATACCCGATATTGTAACGCCAAATATGCATTTATTATAGTATAGTGTAAAATATTCGCCAACTTGGCGAAATTTCAACAATTTTGGCAATACTGACAAAAAAATCACGTGAATGATTTTGTGATTGTTATAAAGAAAGAAAAACGTAGAATTAAAAATAAATAAATACGATGCAATAAATTTTACTGATCAATCCTCCCCCGATAATTGCATAGAGATGTATTGGAAATATATTTCTAAGCAAGGACAATCAGCGAGGATACGCCTTTTTAATTTATGGATGGCCCCTCGGTCTTTCTACGGGTCATCTAATGAGCGAGTGTCCACTCCGATTCCATTTGCGCGGGGATCGATCCGTGCATTTTTACACGACTCGTTTGCCGATCACCCCTTATCACCTCCCCCCTTTCATCGCCCCCGGACGCTCACTTGGAACAACTTTTCCCGAGAAACTTCGCATGGAAGATGAGCACGATGGTCAGCAGGCGAGAGCAATTGCCACCACTCTAAATGTCCGTTAATCTTTTACGCCACATTCAAAGTATGCCAACTCGCAAAACTTGGCTGTCTCGTAACTTATTCGACAATTATCACCATTTTTGAAAATCGCGTATTAAATGCACTGCAAAATTATGCCATCTAATCATTTAATAGTCCTTTTCCCATTATCAATTATTATTGCATTTGTTTATTCTATTATTGGTAGTTAGGTGGGTACTGTTGATTGTTTATTTTGTTTTACTGGTAATACAAAAATGCTTATTATTTAATTTACGCCAAATATGCATTTATTGTAGTGTAACGCAAAGTATTCGCCAACTTGGCGGAATTTGGACAATATTGGCGATATTGACAATAGAGAGTTTTTGCATACCGTATTTTGGACGTCCGTTAGTTTTCTCCCTAGAGCGTATGCTCATAGGGAACATTATTACAGATAAGCATGCGCAATTTCCTATGAGCATGCGCTGGGAGAAAAAAAACCAACGGACGTCCAAAATACGGTATGCAAAAAACTCTCTAATACTTGGTTGTCTTACACCGTAACTTATCTAACAAATATCACCATTTTTGAAAATCGTGTATTAAATGTGGAACAAAATTATGCCATCCAATCATTTAATAGCCCTTTTCCTTTATCACTTATTATTACATTTGTTTATTCTATTATTGGTACTGATAATTGTTTATGTTTTATTAATAATATAAAAATACTTTATTATTTAATTTACGCCAAATATGCATTTATTGTAGTATAATGCAAAATATTCGCCAACTTGGCAGAATTTTGACAATTTCTGCCATACTGACTAAAAACGGTGAATGTTTTGTGATTATCATAAAGAGATTACAATCAAAAGAATTGCATGAGTTATTAATTATAAGAATTATTAAGAAATAAAATTAAAATAATTATTATTCCAGACAATAAGTAGCTAAGAAAAATCACAGATCATGAGTCATACTAGTTCAAAACCATTTAGTTTATTGTTTTTGGTTCTAGTTCGAAGAATTTTATGAACACTACTTCAGGAAAAAAACAGAAAAAAACTGTTTCATAAAATGACGAATCACAATTTGAAAAATTAAACACATAAAAAAGGAAGAGTTCGTTCGAAACTAAAAGCAGAAATATATATAAAAAGAACATTTTTTTCAACTGCCAAACGATATAATAATGTTTAATTATGAGTTAACTGGTTTCATTCTAGTTGAGAATATTTTTTTCCTTAAAAATAAAATTCCTAACTAATATGAATAATTTTAACTGAATTTTGAAATTACAAATTACTTAAAGAATAATTGACTTGACTTGACTTGGCTGAGTGCTTTGAGATGCATGCTCGCTGACGCTGCTTTTATCTCAATTTATCCGAATGCTTTTAAAATACAACACAAAAAACAAAAGAATAATTAAAGTAATACGAAATCAATTTAAAGGAAGAAAAAAGCTTGGAATTTTAAAAATGAAGAAGCACGCAAAAAAGTTCGAAGAATTTTATGAACACTACTTCAGAGCAAAAAAAAAACCAAAAAAAAAAAACCCTACTTCATAAAATCGACGAATCACCATCGAAATCAATGAATAATTTTAACTGAATTGTGTAATTACAAATTACTTAAAGAATAACTAAAGTAATACGAAATATCTAATTTGAAAACAATTTAAAGGAAGAAAAAGCTTGGAATTCGAATAATTGAAAAGGCACGCAAAAAGTTCGAAGCTCTAGTTAGGTTTCAGTTCGAAGAATTTTATGAACACTACTTCAAGAAAAAAAAAAAAAAAAAAAAAATACTTCAGAAAATCGACGAACTGCCATTTAAAAAAATTAAACAAATAAAAAGAAGAGTTCGTTCGAGACTAAAAATAGAAATATATATAAAACAGAACATTTTTTTCAACTGCCAAACGATATAATAATGTTTAATTATGAATTAATTGATTTCAATCTAGTTAAGAATTTTACGTATTTAAAATAAAATTTCTAACTAAGATGAATAATTTTAACTGAATTGTGACACTACAAATTACTTATAGAATGATTTAAGTAAAACGAAACATCTAATTTGAAATCAATTTAAAGGAAGAAAACACTTGGAGTTCTAACAATGAAAAAAAGACGCGCAATAAGTTCGAAGAATTTCATGAACACTACTTTAGATTAAAAAAAAAAACTACTTCTTAAAATCGACAAATCACCACCGAAATCAATAATTTTAACTGAATGTGACATCACAAATTACTTAAAGAATAATTATTAATTAATTAATTAATTAAATACATTTATTATTTAATTAAATTCTTATAATTATTTCTTATTTGAAACATCTAATATGAAATCAAGGAAGAAAAAGCTTGGAATTTCAGCAATGAAAAGTCATGAAAAAAAGTTCGAAGCTCTAGGTTCCAGTTCGAAGAATTTTATGAACACTACTTCAGGAAAAAGAAAAGAAAAGAAAAAAAAACTGCTTCATAAAATCGACGAATCACCATTTGAAAAAACTAAACAAATAAAAGGAAGAGTTCGTTCGAAGCAGAAAAGCAGAAAATCTATTGGACGAGGACGAAGCAGGAAACAAATGGCGAGGAAAACAAGAGCAGATCAACCCTTTGTTTTGTTTTTGAGCGGAGGAAAGGAAAAGGAGGGAGGGGAGGTATCCGTTACGTACGGCATCATCGCACACGAAATTGGGCGCTCGGTTTTTGCACGAGCGCCATCTATCAGGGTGAAATAAAATAATTTTTTTATAACATTTAAAAGAGAGGGAAAAATAACAAATAATCTGGCTGGATATAAAATACAATTAAACATTGATTATTAATTATTATTAAATTAGCATTTAAATTATTATTAATTAGCATCAGCATACATTTTATTGGTATATATTTATTTTCCATTTAGTATTTGATTTCATAAAGAAACTGTCAGCACTTAGTCAAACACTTATATTTGATGAGGAGAAAATTTTTTTTTTTATAAAATCTCGTTAAGCATTGGCATTCATTTTCATCATTATTTTTATGCCCTTTCTTCTTTATAACAAATATATGCTTTAAAAGTTGAGAACCAAACTTCATTTGTCTGGACATGCCCAAAAGGATAAATGTGTTTGATTTTCTTGAAAACACATCAAACGCCATATGCACTGTTTAAAAATCTAGTTTCTTACAAGTTTTAAAAGTTGAGAACCAAACTTCATTTGTCTGGACATGCCCAAAAGAATAAATGTGTTTGCTTTTCTTGAACCACACCAAAAACACCATATGCACTGTTTAAAAGTTTAGTTTTTTATAAGTTTTAAAAGTTGAGAACCAAACTTCATTTGTCTGGACATGTCCAAAAGGATGAATGTGAACACAAATCTGGTGAAAAACAGTACAGCATTTGCACTAATCTTAAGTAACTAGACAAGACAAAATTCTAATTTTCTTGGAAAAATGCCTGTATACACTATTAAGTATTCTGTTTTAGGAGAGCTCAAATTTGTATTTGATGGTAAAACCAAAATTTCGTCTACATTGACATTCATTTTCATCATTATTTTTATTGCCCTTTCTTCTTTATAAGTAAGACATGTTTTAAAAGTTGTGCACAAACTTCATTTGTCTGGACATGCCCAAAAGGATAAATGTGACAGATTTTCTTAAAACACCAAACACACTAATTTGTATTATTTTCAAGAAGTATGATCTCAAATTTGGTAAAAATTGGTTACACATTAGCGATAATCTTAAGTATAATAGGCAAGCTGAAAACTCTAATTTTCTTTGAAAATGTCTGTATACACACTATGAAGTGTTTTTTTATACGAGGGCTCAAGTTAGGCTAAAAAATATAAACTAGTGGTTTATATATGTTGTTAAAGTTTTCATTAATAGTTATTCATTCCGTATGAATTAAATTGTATTTTCATTTCTTCTTTTACATAAAAAAATTAGATTCTTCAATTTGTTCATAATCACAAAAGCAATGTTAGTCCTGATTAACAGCATTTTAAAAATCCTAAAATCTTGAATATAAAATACATTTGAAGCCCTATATTTACTATAACAAAACATATTTGTTGTATTTTTTGTCAAATACATAGTGTTATCAATGTTTTGACAATAATATATTCAAATTAAAAATGAAAGATTTTAATCTATATTTTTACTCATTTTCATTTTAACTGATTTTATTACTTAATTAGTAATACAAGATTAGATTAAAAAAAAATACATAAAGATTAGATTTTAAAAAATTAATTAGAAAAAAACAACAATAGTTTCATAGTTTGTGCTAAAGGGGTTAAAAAATTCAAACCAGATTAAAATTTTAGCGATATTGAAATATAAAAATCATACCATTTCAACCGTTACTAAATCTTAGCACACCACGAATCGCAGTCACAGAACACAGCAAACCCAAGGCCACACGCAAACCGCAAATTTAAAAAAAAAAAAAAAAAAAAAAGAATAAAAAAAAAAATAAATAAATGAAAAATGAAAGAAAAAAAAAACCCGTCTTCTTAAACGGTTCTTCCTGGCAGGGATATATAATGAAACATTCTTCCCAAACAAAAAATAACACAAAAGCTTCGAAGAAGGGGGTTGAACAGAGGAAGACCCATAAACCATCTGCCACCTCACTTTTTAGTCATGAAAGAAAAAAAAAAAGAATTAAAAAAAAAAAGAGAATGCCTCCCCCTCTAAGAAGAGTCCTTTTCTGATGAAAAGAGAGAAGGGGGAAGAGAGAAAGAAAAAAAAGCGCCCAACAGGTAACGGTAATTCTAACCTCGTCCCATCTGCCTCCTGGCTTTCACACGTAAGTGTTGCTGCTTCCCCTATCCTCTCTTGGTGGAAGGGGAGATAAGAGGGTGAGGCCCCAGAAAGGGGATACAAGGGGGGAAGGGGGGACAGATGGGCACGCGAACGGCACGCGACTTCTTTCCACCTGCCCCCTTTGCCTCTGTCCTACTCTCGAAACCTTCAAGAAGACGATTTACTTTTTCCCGCCGGACATTGGCTTGCTTCTGTTCTTTTTTTTAAATTTATTTATCGTTTGCAGTCGATTACGTCATGCATATGTCTCGTTTGATTTCTTTGTTTACGATCAATTCTGTGCTCCTGTTCGATTTTACAGATTTTTTTTTTTTTTTTGGAGGGTGGGGGGATTAAATTTTACCTTTCAAATTCATCATTAGGACCCACAAATTCAAGAAGACGATTTACTTTTTCACGCCGGACATTGGCTTGTTTCTGTTCTTTTTTTTTTTTTTTAATTTATCGTTTGCGTTCGATTACGTCATGCCTATGTATCGTTTGATTATTTTGTTTACGATCACTTTTGTGCTCCTGTTCGACTTTACAGGTTTGTATTTGGGAGGGAGGGGGATTAAAGTTTATTTTGCAGATTCATCATTACGTTCAGCAAACATATTTTTTATGGCATCGACAACTGGTCCTTAATTGTATCGAGAATTTTTAACTTAAATTATATTTATTTTTAAATTTTAAGATTATGTCATACCAGATTTTTCTTTGTTTACGATGACTACTGAGCTCAGATTTTACAGGCCTTTTTTTTTTTTTTTTTTTTTTTTTTTGAGGGTGGGGACAATTTTTACCTTTCAGATTCATCATTACGACCCACACGTACAGCAAACATATTTTTTTTACGATAAACAGATTTTATTGCATCAATAAGTGCTTCCTAATTGTACCGAATTTTTAACTTGAATTATTTTTATTTTTTAACTTTTTATTTTATTTAAAGTATTTTTTTTTTTTAAAGTAAAGTATAAACGATGTGCAAATAATGCGCAATAATCGTAATAAATATGCGTAATGCGTAATAAAGTAGGTCAAAAAATATAAATATGAAATACAATACAGAAGGTACGTACTTATTATAAATAAATCATTTTTACACTGTACTTTATCGATATTAATTGTCATTTTACTGAGTATTTTAAATGTGTTTTTTTTTTTTTTTTTTTAAATCAGCTCACAACTTTGAAAAATCTGTTATCTGTTGCTTAAAAAATGTGATCATTTTCATAAATAAGCAGGGCCTGATGGCTGGTGCCATGAATGTTTGTAGTGGTTCGGAATCTACTTTAAGCCGTAGGCCCCGGTCTCATAGGACCGTAGAGCGTTACAGGACCCAATCAGACTTCTCACCCACATCATTCTCAAACTGTAAAGTAAGCAACTCAGCTCTAGGCACAGAGATATAGTGTGGTGTGGCGTTGTGGGGTAGTTGTTATTAGCGTATGCAGCCTATCTTCAAGCTACACGTGCCCCCTGGGTAGTGCTAAATGAGTAAGAGCGGTGCAGTCCTTGCTTTTGGCATAAAGGATTAACTGTCTCAATATTGTCAACTGCTTTTGAAAAAAAAAAAATAATAATAATAAGCCTTACTAATAACAAGCAATTAATTATATATCAATTGGAGAAGCACAGAATGAAAATTTTATACTCTTAATTAAGTAAATTATGATTTTTATTAAAAAAATTTTTTTTTTTAATAGTTTAAAGAATTTCTATTTATTTATCTTCTAATTTCAATTTCAGTGGATTTTTTTATTTTTATTTTGGGGGAAGGAAGGAAAGCTGATTTATTAGTATTTATTTTAGTCTCTGTTTACATTTACTCACGTTAAGAAGTAAAGAAATAAACGATGTGCAAATAATGCGTAATAATCGAATGAATCCGGCGAAAAAGTGGCCTTAAAAACTGATGCGCAGTCACTCGAAACGCGGAAATAACGAAATAGCAGGAATGAGTCACTGCAGAACTCCTTGGGAGGATATCGCCGACTCTGAACAGAAATACAGGACTTGGGGGATGGGAAAAGGTTTTTTTTTTCTCATTTTATTTATTTAAATAAAAAAAACATTTATACATTCAAAGAGGTTTCACAATTACATATTTGGTACAGTAATAATAATAAAACCCAACAGCAACGGCAATGTTTTTTTTTTTAATGGCGATCTTTGATTAATGTAGCATTCTTTCTAATGCAGTCATTTAATGGACAAAAATATTCAATAAAAATATTTTTAAATAAATTTGCAACGACAGTAAATAATGACAATATTAAATGTTTTTTTTTTTTTTTTCTTTTTAAATGTAAATCTACTTTCCATGTTGTTAATATTATTTTTTTTTCGTAGTTTAGTAATCTTATGTATATTCCAATTAAATTAAGGATACTTATAGGTTGGTTTGTCGCTCTGCGGCCATTTTATGCACATGTTGGGCTAATTAGACAGGGACCTGCAGTTTAATGTGGATTCCAAGTCACTCACAAATATCCATGCCACCGTCGGGATTTGCACCTGAAGCCTATACCAAAGGTCGTACCGAACATCGACGATTTACGACTCAGAACAGGAATAGAGGATTTGAGGGATGTGAAGAGATTTTTTTTTTTTTTTCATTTTATTTATTTAAATTAAAAACAAGTAATATTAAAAAAAAAAAAATTTTTTAAAGTCAATTCTCTACTTTTTTTTTCACTTTTTATATAGCAGAAAGTCCTTTATAAATAATTTTCATTCATTTTTTTAAGTTTATCTGGCGCCCTCTATTGGTGGATATATGCAACTTAAATCTAAAAAAAACCTAAAATTAATTAGTTAAATTTAATTAATGATGCTTAATATTTGAAAAACTGTATTCACATCCAGTGTCATCCCCTACAAGTTAAAAAAAAATGAATTTGAACTTGAATGGATGAATGAAAAGTATTTCATGAACGATTGAAAATGTGAGATATATAGGGAGAGTGTGAGCTAATAGAAGGAATTTAAAAGAAATAATTCAATTATTTTTTCCATTGATAAGAACATGCTTTATATCACATGTAACTCATTAACAGACACCACATACTATTATATATACTACTTACTTATAAATACTACTTGCTTATATACTACTATACTTATAAATAATTTGCGAGCATTTTTCAAAAGATATCGACCATTAAATCCCCCATACGACCTACAATATCAAGGAAAACCCTTTAATTTATTCTTTCTAAACACCAGTTTCATTCAAAAATAAAGACTTTTTTTTTTTTTTTTTTTAATGGTTCGATCAGTTATGCATTAATTGTTTAAATGTTATAGAATTTAATAAAGACTGCTCATTCATTTCCCTTTTATTTTTTTATTTTATTTATTTATTTATTTTTTTGCAACATTTTTACGAAATTTTAATTATGTAATACCGGATACAAAATAGTTTTCTATCACGAAAATAAAGTTTTCATAAACACAATCTGTGTTTTAATCGAATCCTTTTACGCTTTAAAAAGATAAAGCACTTCTATTTCACATTTATGGTAAAAAAAAAAAAAAAAAAAAAATTTAATGTATGTTAGATTAAAACATACTAATTTTGAAATTTGAATAACTTAAATATATTATAACAAATAATATAAAAAAAAAAAAAAAATTAAATCAGTTCCAAATCAGTTTAAATCAGTTTTTTTTTTTTTCACTATATAGCAGAAAGTCATTCATAAATAATTTGATTCCTTTTTTTAGGTTTATCTGGCGCCATCTATTGGTAGATAGATGCAACTTAGATCTAAAAAAACTAAAATTAATTAATTAAATTTAATTAGTGAATTAATATTTGAAAAAACTGTATTAACATACAGTGTCATCCGCTGCAAGTTAAAAAAAAATGAATTTGAACTCGAATGGATGGATAAAAAGTATTTTATAAACGATTGAAAATTTGAACAAGATATATATAGGGAGAGTGTGAGCTAATAGAAAGAATTGAAAAAAAAAAAAAAAAAAAACATTTATGCATTCAAAGACCACAATTATGAATTTGATACAATAAAAAAAATAAATAAATAAATACACGAGAAGGGTTTATTTTAATGACGATTTTAATTAATGAAATATTTTTTGACCCTTAATCTTATATATATTCCAATTAAATTAAGGATTCTTATAGGTTTGGTTTGTTGTTCTATGGTCATTTAATGGACACAAAAAAAAAAAAATATATATATATATATGTTTTTCTTAAATTTACAAGGGAAATATTTTTTTTAAATTGATTTACAACGACAATAAATAATGCCAAGATTAAATGTTTTTTTTTTTTTTCTTCTTTTTTAATTGTAAATCTGTTTTGATCCATTTTTGTTATTTTTTTTTCAGATTTATAATGTTATATATCATCATTATCATCAGTGGGGCAACAACCTCTTGGTGGACCAAGGCAGATTTCTAAACAAGAGATGTTTTCTTTTTACGGGGTTGGGTTGTCAGTCCTACGCTCAATGCTCTACAGTCATATTAGACCGGGACCTAGCCACTCGGCCATCAGGACATTATACTATTATTTATTATTTTATTATGTATTAATATTTATTTATAATTCTTTAAATACATATTTGTAAAGAATTATAAATAAATATTATATATATTTATTATATATTATAAGAATAATAAATAATTATAAATGAATAATAAGTTTCATTATTTCGTTTGAAGTAAATTTTTAACATTAAAATACATGATATTTCAACAATTAAATTAAAAATTAAATAATTTGAATTGTTAATTAGTGTAAGTATACTGGACAATTGGAATTGAATAATAGTTGAACTATTTACAAAAATAAATAAAACCCATAATCAATAAATAAATTATATTGAGGGACAGAGATGATGGATGCATTTTATGATCAAAACTTAAAAACCTTTTTCATGGTTAGGTTAAAGTGATATTGCTATTAAACATACACAGTGGCCAACAAATATATATATATTTAAATATTTCAAGATTTTTACAATTACCTTATTCGCTAAAAAGCATCTCAGTTCAACAACAGATATTTTGTAAGCAATACGTTTGTATGTTTTATTGAATTAGAAAATAAATAAATAAAATTTAGTCGTTGTAACTTTTAAGATTCAGCATAGGACACTTGCCACAAGAGCTGTAGAAGCGTATTACTTAAATGGAAATGAAAACGATTTCTATTGCCTGTCTTTTAGAATAATTTTTATGAAACAAATATGAAAACGATTTCTATTGTCTGTCTTTAAGAATAATTTGTTTTGAAACAAATATGAAAACGATTTCTGTTGTCTGTCTTTAAGAATAATTTGTTTTGAAACAAATATGAAAACGATTTCTATTGTCTGTCTTTAAGAATAATTTGTTTTGAAACAAATATGAAAACGATTTCTCTTGTCTGTCTTTAAGAATAATTTGTTTTGAAACAAATATGAAAACGATTTCTATTGTCTGTCTTTTAGAATAATTTTTATGAAACAAATATGAAAACGATTTCTGTTGTCTGTCTTTAAGAATAATTTGTTTTGAAACAAATATGAAAACGATTTCTATTGCCTGTCTTTTAGAATAATTTTTTATGAAACAAATATGAAAACGATTTCTATTGTCTGTCTTTAAGAATAATTTGTTTTGAAACAAATATGAAAACGATTTCTATTGTCTGTCTTTAAGAATAATTTGTTTTGAAACAAATATGAAACGATTTCTATTGTCTGTCTTTAAGAATAATTTGTTTTGAAACAAATATGAAAACGATTTCTATTGTCTGTCTTTAAGAATAATTTGTTTTGAAACAAATATGAAAACGATTTCTATTGTCTGTCTTTAAGAATATTTTTTTCTGAAACAAATGTGAAAACGATTTCTATTGTCTGTCTTTAAAAATAATTAATTTTGAAACAAATATAAAAACAATTCATATATTATATATCTTAGCAAAAAGTTTATTTTAATAGAAATATTTCCACACTTTGGAACACCACCATAACACAAATAAGTAAGCTATAAAAGTAAGTTCTGCTGGCGAATATTCTATCCAAAATAATCGCGATTTCCAATGCATTTTTTTTTTTTTTTTCAAGCACTGATGTCGAAAGATTCTGACCTCAAAACCGTAAATAAATCTTCTCCAAGCCGACCTGAGAAGAAAGCTGCTTTGAAAATTTTTCCAAAAAATGTTAAAACGTACTAGATTTAAGGGAAAAAAGATTTTTATAATTACATTATTCGCTATAAAACGTCTCAGTTAAGCGATATATTTATCAGTTTTATTGAGATACAAAAATAAATAAATAAAATTTTGTTGTTGTATCTTCGATGTTCAAAATTGTCTTTGAGGTTCAGGAAAGAACACTTGCCACAAGAGTTGTAGAACTGTATTATGTGTTACTTAAACGGAAATGAAATCGATTTCTATTGTTTGTCTTTAAGAATAATTTGCTTTTGAAACTATTCATAAAATATAAAAAAGAAAATTCTTTGCAAAAAGTTAATGGAAAACGGAAAGGTTTCCACACTTTGGAACACCACCATACCACAAATGAGTAAGGTATAAAAGTAAGTTCTGTTGATGAACATTCTATCGAAAATAGTCGCGATTTCTCAATGCATGATGTCGAAAGATTCTGACCTCAAAACAAACCGCAAATAAATCTTCAACAAAAGCCGCCGACATGAGAATAAAATAGCAGCTGCTTTTTGAAAACTTTTCGAAAAACGGTAAAATTTACTACATTTCAGAAAAAAAGAATTATTATAATTATTATTATTACTTTTCATTTATAATTATGCCATTCGACAATTTTTGTCTGGAATTTTTTTTTTTTTTTTTTTTTTCACCACTCTCTTGCAATGAATCGTCTGGGAATTATTTGATTCAGAACATCGTCGGTTCTTTTCCAATCCTTCTTGTTCGGTTATCGTCTGCTTAAAAGGGAGGGAAAGAAAGGTGGGAAGGAGAGGGGGAGAGGAGGGCACGCGCCTGCTGTTGCCGCGGGCGGTAAACCTCTTTTCGGCAGATGGTCTCTTGTCTCGGGCAACAATTGGCTTTCCGCCTTCGGCGTCTGCTAAGAAAGACGTTGGAACAGGCGAAGACTGCTGCCATGCCGCACTCGTCCCACGCGTTCTTTCTTTTTCAATTCCTTGTATTAGCCTCACACTCTCCCTATATATATCTTGCTCAAGTTTTCAATCGTTCATAAAATACTTTCTATTCATCTACTCAAATATTCATCTACTTTTTCATTTTTATAAATCTACTCATATTTTCTATATATCTATATATCTTTTATATATATATATATCTTCTATATATCTTGTTCAAATTTTCAATCGTTAATAAAACACTTTTCATTCATCTACTCAAATATTCATCTACTCATATTTTCAATCGTTCATAAAATACTTCTTATTCAATTCCTTCTATTAGCTCACACTCTCTATATATGCACTTTTCAATCGTTCATGAAATACTTTTTATTCATTCACTCGAGTTCAAATGCATTTTTTTTTTTTTTTTGAACTTTAGTGGATGACACTGGATGTTAATAAGTTTTTTTTCAATTAAACGTTAATTAATTAATTTTAGTTTTTTTTTTTTTTTTTTTTTAGATTTAGGTTAGATATTTCTACCAATAGATTTTCAGATGTAAGAGGAAAATTTCAACTTGAACAAAAACCTTTCTTCTATTAGCTCACACTCTTATTTATTCAAATTTTCTTTTATTCATCCCCCAAAATGAATGAAAATTATTTATAAAGGACTGCAATCTCTCAGCTTAATAAGGACTAGTTAACTAAGTAATGCTTCGCCATTGCTAAGTATAATAATATATGTGAATTAAATAAATATACGACATAACAAAACATGTTATTCAAGAAAATTGTGAGAATTTTGTATAAATAATGAATAATAATTTTCGTTCTAGAATTGAAAAACGGTAAACAATTTATCTTTTTCAAACTTTCATTTCATTAGCCGAAGATTTTAATTCAGACAAATTGAGCGATTTTTTTTAACATTAATTGTTGTTGTTCTTTTTTGCGCTTATTTTAAAACAGTATGTATCAAAGCAATAACTAATCTAAGATATGTTAATACACCAAAATATTTTCCTCATAATAATTATCACTGAAAACAAGTAATATATATATAAAAAAAAATTAAGTCAATTCCTCCTTTTTTTTTTTTTTTTTCACTCTATTGCAGAAAGTCCTTTATAAATAATTTTCATTCATTTTTTTTAATTTTATCTGGTGCCATCTGTTGGTAGATATATGCAACTTAAATCTAAAAAAAAAACTAAAATGAATTAATTAAATTTAATGAATGAATTAATATTTGAAAAACTGTATTAACATCCAGTGTCATCCACTACAAGTTGAAAAATAAAATGTATTTGAAGTTGAGTGGAGGAATAAAAAAGTGTTTTACGAACGATTGAAAATTTGAACCAGGATATATATATAGGGATAGTGTGAGCTAATAGAAAGAATTGAAAAAAAAAAGAAAAGAAAGAAAGTGGATAATCGTTTGGTCCCTTGCACCCCCGCCGTTATTGGGGTCACTGGATAAATACCTCGAGGAAGGGGAGGGGTGATGTCCGAACAGGTGAGTGTCCAGGTGCCTCCCACGTGAGAGGGCCAATTAAGGTGCCGCTACCCACTTTCAGGTAGCAGAAAAGCAGGTGGAAAGCTGCAACGAGATCATTAAGTCCACGAAACGAAGCTTGAAATCCAATCTGTGGCATTTCTTCGGCCCCTCAGCTAGTCTGTTATTGTCTTGGCGAAATGACGCCACGTCTTGGACTGGAAATAACGTAATTTTGCCAATTAGGGAGAAACATTTAACTGAATCCATGAACCTCAACCTCTTAAGTGCATTACTACAAACTTTAGGTTTGGTTTGGCGCTCTACTGTCATCTTGTGCACACTTTAGGCTAAACAGACCGAGATCTACAGTTTAACGTGGATTCGAACCCCTCACTCACTTGGTCATCAGGCTTAAGAGTGGCATCTAAGAATTCGCACTTTTCTACACGTAGGAAAGAAAAGACTTTTCGGTTTATGGAGGCATCGTGTGCATCCCAGACATAGACACAGGAATTTTCGGTTCGTCTACCAGATTTCGAGACCATTTGGAAACCGAACAAGCTGTTCAGTAGGTCCTTCTTTAAAAATAGCTCAAAGTGTGCACAAAATGACCGTACAGTGACAAACCAAATTCACGAAATATATCAGGTTGTAACGAAAATTATCTTCCACTTATTTTTTTCCCAATAGAAATAGAAATAAAAATGAAATATATTTAATCATTAAAATAGTCACCCTTTTTGAATGACATCTTAGCATCAACTTTTAGATAAAAAATAAGAATCTAGATTAATTTGCACTTCTTCTCCACCAAGTAGCTACCTGACGGCCAATTAGCCGTCTTTGGTACCACAGGTATCAGGTTTGGATACTAGCGCTGACATAGATGTTTGTGAATGGTTCGAAATCCACGTTAAACTATAGCTCCTGGTCTGTTTAGCCCTCTTGTGCACAAGATGACCATAGAGCGATAAACCAAACCAAACCACCAAGTTGTTAACGCTCTGGCCTTTGGTACCACAGGCTACCAGTGGCATGGATATTAGTTAGTGGTTCGGAAACAACGCTAAACTGTAGGTCTAGGTCTGTTTAGCCCTCGCGTGCACAAAATGACATACAATGACAAACCAATCCAAATACCTACCAAATCAACCCAAATCCTTCAAAATTATTCTGTAAGCTTCTAAACAAATGTATATCTCTTGTTAGCAAAGTCGGGAGAACAGGGTGGGTGAAGCATCATTTCCTAGCTAAATTGTTATGGGAGACTTCTTGCAATGTGGAATTTTCCATTGTCATGCTCCAAAAAGAATCGCAGTCTTTCAATTGATGAAAGGAGACATTTTTCCTGCAAAAAAAAGACTTTGAAACGTCTTATCTGCTGGCAGAAAACTTCAGCGGTTACAGTTAGATTGTTACCGGCAGCTCATAATGAAGAATTCCTTCCTGTCTCGCGCTACATTCTAAAAACAATCCTCTTCAAGGCTCTTGGACAAGCCATGCATGATGGCCGATATGGTTTGGTATGTATGTAGTAGATATGGCACAGACTTAAATATATGATTTGGTTTGTCAATCTACGGTCATTTTTTAGCACACTTTGGGCTAATGATACCGGCACCTACAGTTTAACGTGGATTCCGAACCACTCACAAACATCCATGCCATCGCCATCATTCGAGCCTGAAGCCTGTGGCCTTGAAGAAACATTCTTGATTTTCAGTAGTGCACTATCAATTTTCGTTGTCATACTTTAAAATTTTTTGCGAAATGAGATATTTTTCGAGTCTTCGTATCAATTTTTAAATATTGCATCTCTACCCCCTTCGAAGAGGAGACAGGACAGAGAGAAAGGAAGAGAAAGATTCATCTTCGGAAGTCGTCCCTTCCCCCTTCCTGTCCTTGGAGAGGCCTCAACCCTTTGGCCCGGGAAGACGTCGCTTCCTGGGGTCGTCGGGAACAAACAGCTGCTTCCTCCCTTGCGAAAAAATCGTTTGCTATGCCCTTTCTTCAGTCGAGAAAAGTGTTAGAATTTGTGCAAATAAAAACAAATTCATACTATAATTTATGTTGATAAAGATGCTTCCATTAAATTTTGGGAAATATATATCGAAGGTAATATTTCAAGAACGTTTGGAGGATGAAGAACAACTGGAAAGCAAAAACTAATTTTACTAACAACTGCTATATTAATATCAACTATTGTTACATTATAACTATATTAATACAACAACCACAAAATTGATGTCTACAGAATTTTCTTATATATAGTGTAATGACAATTGTGCCGACAACCAACAGTAAATCTTAATGCAACAAAATAATTAAACTGAATAACAAATGATAAGGACTTAATTGACCAATTACTGACAACTCAAGCATACTATATACTGACTCTCTATATATACATAACAGGAAGAATTCAACTTGGGTTATATCTTTTAACAACGAATTTTTCCACAAAATGAAATTTTCTTATAAAAAATATTTTAATATTCTTAATATTACTCCCCTATTTATTTATTTTTTTACACAAAACAGATAATTTATTTTTTAAATAATTCTTTTCGCTAAAACAGAAACAGATCTTTAGATCAGATCAACTTAAAATGGATCCCAGTTAAAACGGATCTTTTAGATCAACTTAAAACGGATCTTAAGATCAACTTAAAACAGATCCTCAGATAAACTTAAAAACGGATCTTTAGTTTTGAAACAGGATCAACTTAAAAATTTAATCCTGTTGTTTAGTACTAATGACGTAAAAGTTTTACACAGCAATAAAAATACAATAATTTTGTCCAATCTATATCAAATTCTTTTAAACTTCGTCTTAACTCTTAAAAAAATCATTTTGATTTTATAACTTTTATAACACCAAGCCTGTTTTGAATTGAAATATTTATTTATAAAACAAGTAATAAAAAAAAAAAAAAATGTAAAGTCAATTCTACTTTTTTTTTCTCTCTATTACAGAAAGTCCTTTATAAATAATTTTCATTCATTTTTTTTAAGTTTATCTGGCGCCATCTATTGCTAGATACAAGCAACTTAAATCTAAAAAAAAAAAACTAAAATGAATGATTCAAATTTAATGAATGAATTAATATTTTAAAAAACCGGTATTAACATTACGTGTCATTCACTACAAGTTCAAAAAAAAAATGTATTTGAACTTGAGTGGATGAATAAAAAGTGTTTTATGAATGATTGAAAATTTGAACCAGATATATATAGGGGAGTGTGAGCTAATAGAAGGAATTGAAAAAAAATAGAATTTTTTTAATGATCTTAAAAATGGTGTTACAGAATGGTCATCTGCATGTAATTTTTTTCTTCCATTCAAAAAGAGTTTTTTTATTCTTGAAAGCAATGTTAGTTGAATTTCAATTTTTCAATGAGGGGGTTTGAGCAGTTGTTTTTTCTGGAAATGGGGACAGTGACTCCAGAACTTCTTGGGGCCAATCAATGGCGGGTTGGCGTGCTGAGCGTCCATTAGGAGGCGTTGTTTGGCGTGTTGCTTAGACACAAACCACGTAAGAAAGGCATCGATTACGCGTTTTCTTGAGCACACAGATAGCAACCATGGGGACAGCCATCGACCTTCTTGGACGCGCGCAAACAAAGCGTCTTGAAGCTCACTCTCAAGACTCGCGTGCCCTGCCTGGCGTCACGCACAGTCAAGAACCCACGAGCAGCATGTCTTATTCATGAACTGAGGTCCCGTCTCAAATCGCCCCTCATGCTTAATAAGATATCACTCTGTGTGGGAATTATCTTATTTAATATCAAGTCCCTTGTCATACCACTGTGTCCAAAAGTAAGACCAGTTTTCAATTTAAATTTCCGAGGCATATAGTATTTCAATTATTGTTTTCTTTTTAAGTTGCTGGCACTGTCCAATTGATAATAGTCACGTGACGAGTATCAAGTACTCCGACTAGAAATCCCGATGAGCACTCTTTTTACATTTTTACTCTGTGTATGCAACTGCGCTTTTATTTACAAGACTCCAGTTGACGCAAATGAAGTCCTCATTGTTCGACTATTCACTGCGGCTGCGAAATGCCTGTCAACTTTGGAACTGTTCGCCAATCCTTTCATTGACGTGTCACTTCCGACCCTACATTCCTACACAAAATGTATGTTTTAGTTAGCCCTCATACTTTGTCCCATGACCATTGATTCACCCTTTACATATATATATATACTATTGTGTCTAAAAAAAGTAAGTAATTTTCAATTTAAAATTCCGGGGTTTAATGGAATTTCAATTTTTCTTTTTCTTTTTTAAATTGTTGACATTGTCCTTGACATCTGTGTGAAATTTGACGTCAAAATATTCATTGGTGTTAGAGTTACGCTTGGTTTTATGAGACGCTAAAACTGATTCCGGCGATTTTTGAAATGTCTGAATTCATTGAGCAAATATCTTGCATCCAAATTTGTTTGCGGAGACATATAGAATGTTGCAGAATGTATAGAATGTTGGCATAAGTGCATTGTGTCCGGAGGGGATCACTTTAAAAGGCGATGAAATAAATTTGGAAGAATACATAAAGAGTTTTTGAAAATAAAAATTATAATTGGTCTTACTTTTTGGGCACAGTATATACACAGTCCAGTCACATTAATGTGACCACCTGTCAAAAGCCAGAATATACACTCTTGTATATTCTGGGTTTAAGTGGAATGTGGTATTAAGTGGAATTCTTTATATACAAGGATTATTTTTGGTATACATGGTTTGTGATTGGTTATTTCACGTTGACGTCGAAAGTAGGTGGTGGTCACACTAATGTAACTGGACTGTGTATATATATATATATAATATAATATAATATAAATATTAGATTATGATTAAAAGATTATTCACGCTTATTACTATAATGCTAATACCCTATAACGTTAAGCGTTCTCCGTATTGAGATTAACCCAAATTGACGGCAACACTAACGATTAAATCAAAATTATTGCAAGCCATATCAATTGTATGAGCAAACTAATAGCAGCTTTCATGGCCGCAGGGGCGTATTCCCTGGATGTTGGGAGGGGCGCCCCACTATTAATTCCGTTATAATCCGCACTCAATCGTTCTTCTCCTAACTGTGCATTACGGGCACATTCACACATAATCACGCCAATCACAGCTTTTCGCGCGATATTTCTATTTGATAACATTCTTTTTAACGGAGCCCGATGGCCGAGTGGCTAGCGATCTGGCGCTCTGTACAACAGGTTCCGGGCTCGAATCCCGCCGGTGCCATGGATGTTTGCAGTGGTTCGGAATCCACTTTAAACCGTAGGTAGCGGTCTAATATGATTGTTGGGCGTATAGCTGACCACCCTACCCTTAAAAGAATCATCTACTGTCTAGAAATCTGCCAGCAGGTAGACGGCCTTGGCCTACCATGGGGCTGTTGCGCCACTGATGATGATGATGATGATGAAAAAAAAAATTATAAATAAAATTTAAGAAAAAAAATAGAAAGAATTTAAGCTAAAAATTCGGTACAATTAAAGACCAGTTGTTGAAGCCATAACAGTTTTAGTTACAACAGGTTTCGGGTTCGAGTCCCTGCGGTGCCATGGATGTTTGTAGGGGTTCGAATCCACTTTAAACCGTGGGTCCCGGCCTATCAATATCGTAGACCGTTGCGTAGGTACAGTTACTCCGCGTCCGTAGCTTATCTTCAAGCTGCACGTATCCCCTGGGTAGTGGTAAGTGAGTAATGTCGGTGCAGCCCTTGCCTGATATAAAAAATAACTGTATAAGTATTTGCCAGCTGCATTATGAAAAAAAAATTCTATTAAATATAGAACGCCTCGATCGAACGAACGACCCTCAGCCTAGTGGTAACGTGCCTATGTCTGGTTCGTATTCCCCGGCAGTGTGCGTTGTAGTCACTACTTTCAGAAACGAGGTTTGATTTGGTTTGTCGCACTACTGTCATCTTGTGAGCACTTTAGACTAATTAGGCCGGATCCATGCCACCACCAGGATTCGAACCTGAAGCCTGTGGTTCCGAATGCGCTAACCATCAGGCTACCAGATACGAGGAGCACGGATTATCAAGTTATCAAGTAGCACATTTCCAAAACAAACAAATAAACAAACAATTTAAATTACAAAAATAACTTTATATCAATGATTATATATATTTAACCATCAAATAATGTTTTCAAAAAAATAAGCAGTTTTAAAAGCATACTGGTTTTTTAAACTGGAACTTTTGCTCTACTGTATAATTTGTTTTTCCAATTACATTACGTTAATCCTTAATAATAATTACGTTTTTCCAATTACGTTAACGTTACCAATTACGTTATTTTTTTATTACGTTATTCTGATACATACCTTCAGGTAATGCAGCACTACTCAAATAAATTGTAAAAGGACGGTAAAAGATGCGTTTCTTGATCGAAATATTCAAATACTGAACTATCTATAATAGTTAAGGAATCCATAAACATACAAATATTTATTTTATAGAGGTTTCGTTACGTAAAATTGCCATGCCAAGGATGTTGCCATACCATATCATATTACCATACCCAATTGCCATACCGTGTTACCGTACCTACATGTTATCCTACTCAATTATCATACCATGTTACCGTACGATACACGTTACTACCCAATTATCATACCATGTTATCATATCATATTACCGTGTTACCATACCATACCATGTTATCATATCATATTACCGTGTTACCATACCATACCATGTTATCATATCATATTACCGTGTTACCATACCATACCCAATTACCATATCATATTACCGTGTTACTATACCATACATGTTTTACCATACCCAAATTACCATATCATATTACCATGTTACCATACCATACTCAATTACCATATCATATTACCGTGTTACTATATCATACATGTTACCATACCCAATTAGCATATCATATTACCGTGTTACCATATCATACATGTTACCATGCCATACCATATTATCATACCATATTACCGTGTTACCATATCATACATGTTACCATGCCATACCATATTATCATACCCAATTACCATACTATGTTACCATACCATACCATGTTACCATAACTACCGTAGTATGTTACCATACCCAATTACCATACTATGTTACCATACCATACCATGTTACCATAACTACCGTAGTATGTTACCATACCCAATTACCATACTATGTTATCATATCCAATTACCCTACTATGTTATCATATCATGTTACCCGTTCGATAGAAGTCCAATGTTAAAGAATTTTGCTTTAGAAATCCAAGTGTAAATAAAAAATATCACCTCCAAAAAGGAAGTGCATCTTTTTAATAGGTAATTACATAGGATTCCTACTCCACATTTCGTCTTTTCATGATAGGAATTTTAAGACACGAAGGATAACCTTCGGCCACCGTGCGAGGCTTAGCAACCGTGTGCGATGCCCCTCTTCCCCGGCTCCGAGATGCGGTGCTCTTCCGCCTCCTCCGAGACGGTGGGAGGGCGTCGAGCCTCCCGCACGCCATCGCCGAGGAGCCGCCCATCACCGAGTCAACAGCCTTCGCTTCGCTACCATCGCTACTTTCATTCTCTACAATTCATATTATACATTATTTTTAATTAATATGTTTTATTATTTCGTATATAGGTCATTTCGTTTTTAGTTGGTTGAAAAGTATTTTTCAATTTTATATACAGTAGAACCTCTGTAAGTCGAACTTCAAGGGGTCGCCAAACGATTCGAGTTATAGACTAAGTAGACCGGGACCTACAGTTTAACCTGGATTCCGAACCTGTGTGGTGATGTTTCCGGAATGTTAATTTGCTGTCGAGAATTAGGCCAAGATATTTGACTTGATTGACCCATTCTATAGGATCGTCAAACGGGAAGATATCTTCATATGGAGACATAGCATGACCATTTCACCATTAGATTCTGGTTAGGTCGGTCGCTCTACGGTCATTTTTTGCACACTTTAGGCTCATTAAATCTGGACCTACAGTTTTACGTGGATTCCGAACCACTCACAAACATCCATGCCACCGCCAGAATTCGTACGTTCTAATGCAGATTATTTCCATTTTAATGGTTTGTTATTTTTAGGTTTCATTATTACATGAAATTCAAATAAATTACAAAAAAGGGAAAATCACAAGGATGTCCAATTTCAATAAATACAGATTTAAAGAATAGGAGTATGTATATGATATAGAATATGTTCTTAAAGTAGATGTTCTTAAAGTAGATGTTCTTAAAGTAGATGTTCTTAAAGAATATGTTCTTAGAATATGTTCTTATATGTAGATTTAAAGAATAGGGAGATATAGAATATGTTCTTTTTTTTTTTTTTTAATGACATTTATCAATTGAAAATAATGCAACGATCAGAACAAATTTCAGTAACGTACACGTGTACAGGACATTTACATAAACCAGTCTGCTTTCAACATTTTCAATTTAAATAAATTTATATTAAAATTATTATTATAAATTAAAATTATTAACATTAAATTATTAAATAATTACTATAAATTTATAGTAGTTAAATAAATTATATAAAGGTAAATAAAAACACGAATTGGCAATAGTAAAAGCATCTTAACGTTTAGTTATTATCTAAAAATGTTATGTAAAATGAAATCATTTAACATATCTTCTTAAGATATCATCATATGGATGATAGATATTTTAAGATGATTAATATATGTTAAGATGTTAGGTATTGTGCTTATAATCATTTTTGATTAAATTCTTTGTAAAATGAAAACTTAACATATCTATCATCCTTATGGATAATTAACACTGATCACTTAACAAATCTATCATCCATATGGATGATAGATATGTTAAGTGATTTCATTTTACATAGAATTTTAATCAAAAAAGTTTAAAAACACAATATATCGCAGCATATTTATAAAGTACACCTAGACGATTTTACATGAAAAACATTAGAAATGGTTACTGGACTGAATGTTGTATTTTTTTTTTTTTTTCTATGTTGCGTCAAATATAAATATAAATCTTTTTCTGGCAAATATCTTCGTTATAAAACTAATGCGTAGCCACAAGTTTCCGGCGGTGCCATGGATGTTTGTAGTGGTTCAAAATCCATTTTAAGCCGTAGGTTCTGACCTCATATGACTGCAAAAAGAGAATCACGGAGTCAAGTAAGACTTCTCACCCACATTTTTCCCAAACTGTATAGGGCAACTCAGCTCTAGGCACAATGATGGTGGTGTGGTGTGGTAGTAGTAGTAATAAAACTAATGAAAAAGCCTTTTTAGTACAAATTTACAAACTTAAAACAGATTTGTATGCAAAAAAAAGTTGTTATATCGTTGTCCTCAAATTTCACGTCATTTTGAGATAGTTATGCTGAAAATTGCATCGCGTTAGAAATATTATTAAAAGTAGGAAGGGGGGATAGGGATAAAAGTAATAAATAAAAGAAAAAAAATCACATGTTCGATGTATCGTAATAAAACTGACGTAAAATAAGTTTTGTATTAAAAATGATAAAATAATAATAATAGTCATAAAAATAAAATAATAATAATAATAATAATAATAATAATAGTCATAAAATAATAATAATAATAATATAATTAATATTTCTTTGTATTTATTCTTTGGGGAGGATGTTCGTTCCATATAGTGTTGATACTAATAGTTCCAAATTGTACAATCTCTCCATGTAGTGCATCCCTTGATAACACTGGATCTGTTATATACTGTCGTCGTCGTTCTAATAACAAATCATTCAAGTGTAACTTTCTCTGTAATAATTGACCCGATTTTTTAAGCTTCATGTAATATCATGGAAATACTTTTCAAAATATTTTCAAATGTTATCATGAAACAACACTCCAAGTTTCAAGTAGAACGATTTCTTTATTATTTTCCGAGAACTCGCATCTACAAAGTTGTTGCCATTCTCTCGAAGAGGAAATGAAAACTATTTTATTGCTAAATCGTCTGAAAGTCGCCTCCCTACTTTTAATAATATTTCTAACGCGATGCAATTTTCAGCATAACTATCTCAAAATCCCCCCTCATCCCCCTCCCCCCGTTTATCCCGTTATTTCCCTATATTTTGTCAGACAGAAGAATGTATGACAATGAATGTAAAAAACTGAAGTAATTTTATTGACAGGTATTTAAAAATATAAATACGCATGCTAATTTAGTCGTTTGCTAATGTTAATCGTTAATTTAATCATTTGCTAATGTTAATCGTTAATTTAATAGTTTGCTAATGTTAATCGTTAATTTAATCATTTTCTGACGTTAATCGTTAATTTAATCAGTTGCAAACGTTATTCGTTAATTTAATCGTTTGCCGATGTTAATCGTTAATTTAATCGTTTGCTAATGTTAATCGGTTATTTAATCGTTTGCTGATGTTAGTCGATAATTTAAACATTTGTTAATGTTAATCGTTAATTTAATCAGTTGCTAATGTTAACTCATTAAACCTAAAGCTAAACACATGCTAATTTAATCTTCCTTTTTAAACCTTTTGTACTGATCGTAGAAGAAAATTTAAAATACCACTGAACACAGGGTGTTTGAATCTACAAATAATTACAAGTCTTACGTAGGCCTTGGCCAAATTGAAGATTCTTGTTTCAAAAATGTGTATTTCTATGAAGAAAAATAAGTAAACAGATTTTCAAATTTATACTTAAGATATCTGCTGACTAATTACTTAAGATATCTGCTTACTCATTATTTAAGATAGCTGCTTACTAATTATTTAAGATATCTGCTTACTTACTAAACTTATTGCTAATTACCCCAAAAACATAATGAATATATTTCATCACAATTTTCAGAATAGGATTCATGTTTCATCAATAAAAAAAAAATTCTTTCTTTAGAGTCTGATTAAGAAATACTGTTACATAGGACTAACAATAAAATAATTCCACACATAGTTTTTGACATGCTGCACCAAAATCGTTTGCATTTGGGGTCGAGGAAGGAGGATGGAAAGAGGGGGAGGGAGGAGATGGAAGATGCGTTCGCCAGAAGCGAGGAGGAACGACCTCTGCCTTTTTTGAGAGAAAAACGACTTCCCCTCGAATTCCTTGCGGAGGAAAAGTTCGAGGAATCCTCACCTGTGGATGCATTCCGCGAACCGAGGACGAGGAAGTCCTCACGCCACCTTTCAGCCAATCACAGAACAATGGAACAAAAAATGGCTCACCGCATTTCCAACCAGCAACCCGTCCATCCCGCAAGAATTGGATAGGCAGCAAGTAAAAGAATGCATCCCATGCAGCATTCAACTGGCAAATTATTTTATTGATCAAACGATTAATATCACAGTAAACGATTTTAATCAGCGAATTATGTATCAACAAACGATTTTATTCAGCAAATGATTATATCGCAGCTAACGATTTGATTGAGCAAATGATTTAATCAGCAAATTATATGACAGCAAACTATATTTTAAGAAACTTATTACTTCATAACAAACGATTTTATTGAGCAAATGATTATATGGCAGCAAACGATTTTATTCAGCAAATTATATAACAGTAAACGATGTTATTGAGCAAATGATTATATGGCAGCAAACGATTTTATTGGCAAATGATTATAAGGCAGCAAACGATTTGATTGCAAAGATTATATTACAACAAAAACGATTTTAATGATTATATAACAGTAAACAGAAAATTATTACATCACAACAAACGATTTTATTTGCAAATAACTAACATTACAGCAAACGATTTTATTATATTACATCACAGCAAACGATTTTAATCAGCAAATTATATAACAACAAACGATTTTATTGAGAAACTTATTACATCACAGCAGATGATTTTATTGAGAAACTTATTACATCACAGCAGGCGATTTTATTGAGCAAACGATTATATCGCAGATAACGATTTTAATCAGCAAATTATATAATAGCAAACGATTTTATTCAGCAAATAATTATACCGCAACAAACGATTTTAATCAGCAAATTGTATAATAGCAAATGATTTTATTCAGCAAATAATTATATCGCAGCAAACGATTGCAAATTATGTAATAGCAAACGATTTGATTGAGAAAATGATTATATTACAGCAAACGATTTTAAACACCAAACGATTTTATTGAACAAATGTTTATACACAGCAAAACGATTTTATAGAGCAAATGATTATATTACAGCAAACGATTTTTGTCGTGGCATGATATCAAAAACGGCTAAACAGAACTTATCCCTGGAGTCCATTTAGCGTTAATGGCATATAAAATGGAATTACTTAAGAAGTGTATGGAAAGGCGTTTAAATTTTTAAATAAATTTCTTTGATAAATTGTATATTACATATTTTGTAGAGCAGATATACGTAAGGGATGAATGAACAACATTATTGAACAACATTATTGAACAACATAATGAAGAGCATTATTTGTTGTTTAGGATCGTTGTTTATTGTTGTTGATTTGTAGATTTGTTATTGTAGTAGATTTGTTGTTTAGGTATTTCAAAATGAGGTAAAAAGATAGATATAATAGAGGTTATTATAGAATCGTTGTATCATGCAGCGACTTCAAAAGTTCTGGAGAATTATATCTCTAGATCCAAATCCAAATAGCTAAATATATATTTGAATTTCTATGATTAAACAATATAAAAATTATTAATCATAACTCTATAACAATTAATATTTTTGATTTTAGTGAAAAAATGTTATGAACAAAATTATATTTGTGATTAAATAAGAGGTTAACTTAAGAGGTTAAATATGTAATTTATTTTACTTCTATTGTACATTTTACGAAGGATCCGTACAAATTAGTATACGAAAAATCTAAATGTCAGATGAACCGAACTTAAGCTCTTTATAGAAGCGACACGATGAGTAACAGAAATCACGCTTGAGCACTCGCGACGACTTTCTTTCCCACTTGTAAAAGCGCTTGACGACCAGCCCCAAATCCCGCCGACAACTAAGAAGCTATCCTGAAGTGTGTTCCTCCCAGACGATTATCTGGGGGAGAAAGGAGGGGGAGCGTGGGAACGACGGCACGTGGGGAGGGTTCCTTTTAATTATCGTCTGACTTTGATGCCTCGTCTTAGGAGGGGCGATAATTGGCCGGCAGAAATCCCTTCGGAAGCCTTTTAAAGTAAGATGAAGAGCTTGATGGACCGCAAACAGACTCTTGCAAGGATTTTGCGGAGAAGTGGGGCGCTAAAAGAGGGGGCCTCCTCATCTTGGGGCCATTAAGCTTCGACAGGAGGGTTGTTCCAAGTGATGGATGAGAGATCTTAGTTCATTGTTTTAGAAAAAGGGATTAAAAGGGTTATTGAGACAGAAAAAAAAAGCTGCATAGTTTGTGTATTTAGATGGATGGTTAGTTGTGTTTTTTTTTATAGAGTTTGACACGGTGATAATTGAAATTCGGTGTTATCTAATTTGTTAATTGTAAATTTTAATTTATTATGTTTTAATTATTTTATTATTCGGTCAAACTTGATTAATAATTTAATACCTTTCGGATGACTTTATTTGATATTCAATTTTGTGGGAACATTGAAACTTTGCATCAGAAATTGCTTGGTGTATTATTCAAATTAGGTACATGCATTATGTCATAGTGAACTGATCAGTGTATACATTGTAAATTCGGAGTATGCATTGTGCCCTCGGGAACATTGCAAATACATTGGTGTATACATTGCAAATTCAGAGTATACATTGTATCATCGGGAACTGCTCATATGCATTGCAAATTCGGAGTGTATAATGTGCCATCGGGAACTGATCGGTGTATGCATTGCAAACTGGATATGCACATTGCACATTCGATGTATGCATTGTGTTGTGTCATCGGAAACTGTTTGGTGTGTATTCAAATTGGGTATATGTATTAATATCATGGTGAATTGCTCGGTGCATACATTGCAAAGTCGGTGTACGCCATGTGTCATTGGGATCGCTGCAAATACATTGATGTATACATTCCAAATTCAATGCATATATTTCAGATTCAGAGTATACATTGTATCGCCGGGATCTGTCAGTATGCATTGCAAATTTTATATGGAACATAGCATATTCGAAGTATGCATCGTGTCATCGGCATTGTGGCTTGGTGCATATTCGAATTACGTTATTATCGTTACGTTACGTTCGAATTACGTTACGTTACATATTCGTTCACATTATGTCATAGTGAACTGCTCGTTATATACATTGCAAATTCAATGCATATATTTCAAATTCAGAGTACATATTGTATCATCGGGAATTGCTCGTATACATTGCAAATTCGGAGTAAGCATTATGTTATCAGGAACATTGCAAATACATTGGTGCATATATTTCAAATTCAATGTTCATATTTCAAATTCAATGCTCATATTTCAAATTCTCTGTATCATCGAGAACTGTTCGTATACATTGCAAATTCGGAGTATGTATTGCGTCATCGGGAACATTGTAAATACATTACATACTCCGAATTTGCAATATATACACCTTTGTGTCATCGAGAAAATTGCAAATACATTGGTGTATACATTGCATGTTCAATATGGATACTTCAATTTCAGAGTATACATTATGTCGTTGGGAACTGCTCGTATACATTGCACATTTTATATGTACATTGCACATTCTAGGTATGTATTGTCTCATCGGAAACTGCTTGGTGTACATTCAAATTAGGTATATGCATTATGTCATAGTGAACTGATATGTATACATTGCAAATTCAGAGTATGCTTTGTGCCATCGGGAACACTGCAAATACATTGAAATATATATTGCAAATTCAAATTTCAAATTCAGAGTATACATAGCAAATTCAGAGTATGCTTTGTGCCATCGGGAACACTGCAAATACATTGAAATATATATTGCAAATTCAAATTTCAAATTCAGAGTATACATTGTATCACCGGGAACTGCTCGTATACATTGCAAATTAGGAGTGATCGAAACTGATCGATGCAGTTATACATTGCAAATTGGATATGTACATTGCACATTCATTGCAAATTCAGAGGTATGCATGTGTCACAGAGTATACATTGTATCACCGGGAACTGGAAATTGCTTCATGTTTATTATTCAAATTAGATATGTGCACATTCGAGGTATGCATGTGTCAATTGCTTCATGTTTATTATTCAAATTAGATATGTGCAATCTAAGCACATTCTGGAGTGCCCAGCACTCTCTCCCATGTTTTGCAATTGGGTAGGGTGCCAATCGAGGCCAACTTAAGAGAAGTCCGTATAGTGAAGCGGCGCCATTGCTAGCGGCCGCTATCGTGAAGACTTTTGACTTGATCTGACTTTAATAACAATATTTAAATCCATGCACACGATAACAACAACAGATATGTGCAATATGTCTGATCGGTATATACATTGCAAATAGAAGCGTACATAAATTCGAAATTTGCATTACGTCATCAGAAAAGTTTGGTGTATATTCAAATTAGGTACATGCATTATGTCATAGTGAACTGCTCAGTGTATACATTGCAAATTCGGAGTATGCATTGTGTCATCGGCAATGTTGCAAATGCATTGGTGTAAACATTGCAAATTCGGAGTATGTAGTGTGTCCTTGGGAACATTGCGAATTCGGAATATGTATTGTGCCATTGGGAACATTGCAAATGCATTGATGTATACATTGTAAATTCGGAGTATGCATTGTGCCATCAGGAACATTGCAAATACAATGGTGTAAACATTGCAAATTCAATGTATATATATATATATATCAAATTAAGAGTATACATTGCAAATTTTATATGTACATTGCACATTCGAGGTATGCATTGTGTCATCAGGAACATTGCAAATTCAATGTATATATATATATATATATATATCTCAAATTAAGAATATACATTGCAAATTTTATATGTACATTACATTCGAGGTATGCATTATGTCACAGTGAACTGTTCAGTGTATACATTGCAAATTCGAAATATACAATGATATACATGATGAACAAGAACAGTTAACTCACGAACCGTATTCGCGTTCCCTTAAGTTGTACCAGAAGCTGGGTCAAGGCAGCTCCTTTGAATATTTATGGAGAGAAAGAAGCCCGTTCTCTCGAGACATCTGCGAGGAAACCTTGACGTGACCGAAATGAGCAATTCTTCCTTCCTTCCTTCTTCTTCCTTCCCCAAGGAGCGTGTCTCGAGCACGGGGTTCCGGATAACGGGAAAAGGGGGAAGGGGGGGGAGTTTTCGCCCATCTGTCGTCGCGTGCCCCGCGGGCGGGTCGCGGGCGCTTCCCTTTCTTCTCTCTCTTCCCCCCGGCTTTTGTTTGCGAGGATGGATGTGGAAAAAAAAAACCTCACAGAAGCTTTTGCAGATACGGGAAGCGTTACCGGTGGCGGCTTTTTCTTCGCGGGGTCGCGCGCCTCGCGGTTGCGATACACTCAGTGTTCATAAGGAGGCAGTAATAAGGGTTGCCAGTTTGAGGTCAACATAGTCGTCACGTGACTTTTACAACAGGCCACAGGTCTTTAAGGGACTGGTCACAAATAAGATGACACTTGACGACTTTCGGCAACTATCTATACTGCATGCTGTTGATACAACGATGTTTAAATGTTTCATTTATTTATTCGTTTTAATAAATGTAAATTTAATAAGTAAATGTAAAAATAATAAAAATAAAAAATAAATGTAAATAAAAATAAATTAAATAAATAAATAATAAATAAATAAATAATTTGACGTCAACATAGCCGTCACGTGACTTTTACAACAGGCCTGCCACCGATTTTCAAGGGACTGATCTATTTATTTCCATTATATATGTGTTTATATATGCCTGCTATGTATTTACGTATTTATATGCTTCTATTGGGCATTTATGTATTTTGATATTGCTTAATTGTCATCTCCTAGTTTGTTCCCCACCCCCTTTTTTTTTTTAACTTCTTTCCCTTCTATTAGATGTTTGCTTTAAATTTTTTAATTCCTGCTCATTCTGTGATGCTTTGTTTTTTATTATATTTGAATTCTGAGCAGATGTGCACAGGTACTCGATTCTCCTATCCAATCTAGTAAGGGACTGGTCGTAAATGTGATGACATCTTGGCGACTCTTGGCAACTATCTATACCAGGGATGGGCAAACAATTGGGTGGGCCAAAAATTGAAAAAAAAAAAAAAAAAAAAAAAAGTTAGGCTGTAAAAGATAAATTTTTCGAAAATTTTAGAAACAAAATACAAGTATTATAATTTAAATATGTTAATGAGATGAATGAAATTGGGATTTCATTTTTAAAAGTTCCTTATAGTGAGGTTCAAAGTGAGATAGACTGATTCTAAGGAACGAGACTAAATGCTCGTCTGTCAGTCTACTTCTGAAATATTCTTTCTAAGGTTCATAGTTGAAAACACTTGTTCACATATATAAGATGAAGCAGCACTGATTTTCTGCGCATGAGTTATTAATTTTGGGAAACTTACTTTCGATAACGATTTGCAAAACTCTATCTTGTTGGTGACAACCTACACCTATAACTAACAAAGAACTTTCGCTTTTAAAACTTTACCAATTGAAAGCTGTCTGTGCTTGCTATTTCCGTTGATTTATGTTTGGTAGAACAATAATAGAGAAAGTAAAAAGATCATCAGTCCTTTGGAAAAAAAAGAAAAAAAAAAAAAGAAATATTTAATCAAAGTAGAAAAGAAGATGGATATATAATATATAAATATATTTTCTTTTTAATTTGCCTCGGACCGGCCGATAGAGGACTTTAAATGTTTAATTGTGTTAATGTTTAGTTTAATTAAACAAAAATGATGTTAAAAAAATATATGTTTCGTTTATTTAAAAAAAAAATAAAATGTTAAAATTTAAATGTTTTCAAAAAATAAAATTAAAATGTTTAAATGATTCGTTTATTTAAAAAAAAATAAAATGTTTAAATGTTTTAAAATAAATAAATGTTTCGTTTTTAATTAAAAATGTGTAAATAATAACGAGAAAAAAAAAAATTAAATGTTTCGTTTAATGTTCATAGTTTTTTTTTTTTTTTTAACATTGGTTTATGTATTATGTTTAAATTAATAAATGTAAAATGTTTAGTAAAATGTTCGTTTAAATGTTTCATTTATTTATTCGTTTTAATATATGTAAATTTAATAAATAAATGTAAATAAAATAAATAATTAAATAAAAAATGTTATTAATGTGTAAATAAAATAATAAACGTAAATAAAATAAATAAATAAATGTAATTAATCTGTAAATAAATGTAAATGTTCAAATAAATGTCAATTTACAGTTTCTAAATATTTACCATTTTTGTTCTAGTCATGAATACAATCCGTTTTGTTATTTTGCAGATTTGAAAGAAATTTTGCAAATTATATTAATTATTATTACATTAATGTGCACAATTGATCAAATGTTTTATGAGGTAGAATTTAGCCGCATGTCATTGTATAGTATTAATGAATAAGTGTATTAATAAAAGTATGCAATTTTTATTAAGTATTTATATGTAATTTAGAAAAACGATTTTCATTCAAATTGTGTATCCAATCTTTTTTTTTTTTTTTTTTTTTTTTTTTTTAATGATTTTTAAGAAAATTTATCGGTAATATAGCAATTGTTTTTATTCATTCTCTCTATTTTTAATCATTCTCACATTCTAATTGTTTTTATTCATTATTTTAATTGCTCTTTATTCATGCATCAAACAGACCACATGATAGTTTATTCTTAGGTTTCTATTTAAATAATTTGAGAGAAGGAACAAGAATATATTTAGTTGTTTCTAATTTAAAATATTATCCAGTTTGGTTTTTATTTTATATTTTCCTATTTAATAACCTACTCAGCCAGATCCATATCCAAATGATCTGGATATCAATAAAAACAACCGGAAAAATTACCAGAATGATTTTGCAAATCACACAAATTAATTTTTCTCAATTATACTTATGTAATCAAAAATCAAGATCAGCCTCAGAATCATCAATCATTCTGAGTATGGAATCCCCAAAAACCAAAAAAATCCCCAAAACCAAATAAATAGAATGATTTTGCAAATCATACAAACTAATTATTCTCAATTATACTTATGTAATCAAAAATCAAGATCAGCCTCAGAATCATCAATCATTCTGAGTATGGAATCCCAAAAAAACCAAAAAAATCCCCAAAACCAAATAAATAGAATGATTTTGCAAATCATACAAACTAATTATTCTCAATTATACTTATGTAATCAAAAATCAAGATCAGCCTCAGAATCATCAATCATTCTGAGTATGGAATCCCCAAAAACCAAAAAAATCCCCAAAACCAAATAAATAGAATGATTTTGCAAATCATACAAACTAATTATTCTCAATTATACTTATGTAATCAAAAATCAAGATCAGCCTCAGAATCATCAATCATTCTGAGTATGGAATCCCCAAAAACCAAAAAATCCCCAAAACCAAATAAATAGAATGATTTTGCAAATCATACAAACTAATTATTCTCAATTATACTTATGTAATCAAAAATCAAGATCAGCCTCAGAATCATCAATCATTCTGAGTATGGAATCCCAAAAACTAAAAAATCCCCGAAACGAAATAAATAGAATGATTTTGTAAATCATACAAACTAATTTTCTCAATTATACTTATGTAATCAAAAATCAAGATCAGCCTCAGAATCATCAATCATTCTGAGTATGGAATCCCCCAAAAACAAGTGTTAAAAAATAACTATGAACAAAAGGAAAAAAAAAAAATTAAAAAAATTAAAAATAGTGGTGCCGAAGCCATTTTTCAGGGAAGAAGGCCTCGACCTATTTGTACCCCTTAAATGTAGGTCTTCCGAACCATCTGCAGCCCAAAATTCAGAATCTCCGAAAGTGCTAGGCACATGAGCTTTCCTGTAACTTTGGATAAAACCGGTTTTATAATATTAGTTTCTTAAAATAAAAAGCTGGAATCTGTTTCTAATCATTAATAAATGAAATAATACATTATTTACAACTTGATGTATCAATTTTTTTTTTTTTTAAATATGAGTCAACTCTTTTATAAAATACCAAAAACTTATGTCGCGAAATATCAGGATTTACAGAAAGTTCAGGCCGATATATATACATATATATATCCAAGCTTTAGAATTAATAAGCGTATTATTGTAAAAGTTCTATTATAACACTAGCAGAACCCGCATACGTTGTCCAGCCAACAACGACAACAACAACAACAAAAATATTGAAGAAAATTACATATCGCGAATATGTCCTACATGTTTCAATCTAGGTGCATACTCATTTTCATGGATATCATTTGAACGGTCTGTAAGATGAAATGCTGCAGCACCCTCTGGTGGCAAGTAACAATCAGTCAAGCCTATTAGGAGGAGTTCAGTGACAAACACACGTTCAAAAGAACCCGATTGCAGCGCCACCTACTGGGTCCACTTGTGAACCTAAACAATCCAGGGTCCCACTCAAACATACACAAAATATTTCATCCAAATCGGTCCAGCCGTTTAGAAAGAGTTCAGTGACAAACACATGTACAGAAGATTTATATATATAGATATATATAAAGATATGAAAAACCTATTCAAATCCTAACAATCTATGATACATTATATGATTACTATCTATCATACTATCTGCAATACATATACTATTAAAATACGTAATACATGTTTTGGGTCAGTTTTCAGTTTTATTTCAATTGGGAAAATGATCACAACCTGATTAACTTGCAAGAAACTTGTGCAGCGAAATATATTGATTCGAATATATATAAAATACTATATTCAGAATAAATAAAATGAATGGAATATATTCAGTATAAGTAAAAATAATATATTTGGAATAAATAAAATAATAAATTTTGAATAAATAAAATAATATATTTGGAATAAATAAAATGATCTATTCTGAATAAATAAATGAATGGAATATATTCGGAATTAATGAAATGAATGGAATATATTCAGAATAAGTGAAATGAAAGAAATATATTTGGAATAAACAAAATAATAAATTCGGAATAAGTCAAATGAATGGAATATATTCGGAATAAATAAAATAATATATTTGGTATAAGTGAAATGAATGGAATATGTTTGAATGAACAAAATAATATATTCAGAATACGTAATCAAAGGAATATAATCGGAATAAATAAAATTAATGGAATATATTCAGTATAAAAATACATTCCGAAAAAAGTGAAATCAATGGAATATATTTGGGATAAATCAAATGAACGGAATAAGTGAAATGAATGGAATACATTCGAATAAGTGAAATGAATGGAATATATTTGAATAAAATGAATGAAATATATATATATATATATATATATTAATTCGTATTATTTAAAATAAAATCCTGAAAGAATACACTACATTGCAACCTTTTTATCCTATTATTTTTAAAAAAATGTCAAAAATTTAATAAAAACGAGATTAGATATAACTGACAAACACTAAATACATTTAAAATGTCCAATCAGAATCGAAGGAAAGGAAAACTTACCTACTGCATCTAATTGCGTCCGAATACTAGCAAGTGGTTTCCAAAATTCTCTCTGCCAAGCTGACAAACCTGCGAAATAGAAGAAGAAAGCAATGAATTCCAGCGTTTGAAGGCCACAGGTGGAGTCATTTGTGTACACATAGCAGTTTACAGAATAAAAAAACAACACTTAAGGCAAGCAAAGGGGAAGAGTGTTGGCCAAGCTGCTCAAACAGCTCTTCACCTCCTTGCCCGAACGCGTGCCACTCGAGGCAGCTGGAGTCAGTCACTCGGTCAGCGGGGAGAAAGGGTTCCAGGAGGCTGTGCAAACAGCGCCCAAGGGAATCCTGGGTCGTAAAGCGGAGGGCTTTCCTCAGAAATCGCACCTCGTTTACGACCTTACCGAAAGTGGCGCAACCTCAAGACATCACGAGGAAGGATTGCCAACCTCGATCGCGTTCGCGGAACGATTCGGTTTTCGACGCATCAAAAGTTTAGTTCCAAGACATCATCTTGTTTTCGATATTGTTCAAAAATGTTCATAGAAATGCTCATAGTTTTAAAAGATTCATCCTTTTGTTCATAGTTTGTTCAAAAATGTTCATAGTTTAAAAGAGGTTCATCCTTTTGCTCATAGTTTTTCAAAAATGTTCATAGTTTAAAAAAAGGTTCATCCTTTTTGTTCATAGTTTGTTCAAAAATTTTCATAAAAAATGTTAATAAAATGTTCATAAAAAATGGTCATCCTTTTGTTCATAGTTGTTCAAAAATGCTCATAAAAATGTTCCTAGTTTTAAAATGTTCATCCGTTTGTTCAAAAATGTTCATGTTAATAGTTTTCCAATTTTCATCCTTTTGTTCATAGTTTGTTCAAAATGTTTATAAACATGTTAATAGTTTTAAAAATATTCATCCTTTTGTTCATAGTTTGTTCAAACATGTTCATAAGAATTTTTCATAGTTTTAAAATGTTCATAAATATTTTTCATAGTTTTAAAATGTTCATAAATTTTTTTCATAGTTTAAAAATGTTCATCCTTTTGTTCAAAAATGTTCATAAAAATTTTCAAAGTTTAAACAAAACTATAAACAAAAAAGATGTTTTGTTTATAGTTTTTTCAAAATGTTCATAGTTTTAAAATGTTCATAAAAAATTTTTTCATAGTTTTAAAATGTTCATCCTTTTGTTCATTGTTTGTTCAAAAATGTTCATCCTTTTGATATTAATCAGTGGCATTTGCATAAAAAGAAAATTATATGATGAATAAATTATAATTTATCATAATTTATAACTTTTTAAAATTTATAATTTAAAAAATTACAAATTATGATAAATTATAAACTAATTTTGAAACTAGACAAAATCTTAAACTTGATTACTGCGTTAACAAACTTAACTACTACTTGTCAATCATCATCATCATCATCATCATCAATGGTGCAACAGCCCCATGGTGGGCCAAGGCGAAACGAGGAAACTCGATAGAGATTATGGTGCATAAAGAATCGATAGTTAGGCAAATTTTGATGGGAGTTTTCCTAGTTTTTCTCCCATATAAAAAGCAAATGCAGAGCAGTTATTTCTAAAAATCCGTCGATTATCAGTATCGGTGAGCTGTTCAAAGAATACATAAATGGCGCAAGAGGCAGACCCTTATTACAAAAAATAAATAAATAAATAAAATAAATAAATATACGTTGTTTGTCGCAATAAACATTTTACAATGTCTGAGGATTATATAGTGGATCTAAACGCCGAATTTCAAAAACATCATATTCAAGGTAATCAAAATCTATATACGATTTTATAGCAAATATGTCCTATGGTTACCTAAATAATCGAAATTACCATAATTAATGAAATGTACATAGTTGTTGATTATTTGTTAAAGTGTTAAAACATATATGATAATAGTTTTTAAATGGACGTCCGTTAGCTTTTATAGCGCGCATGCTCATAGGAAACATTATTACATATAACAATTTCCTAAGATAGGGGGAAAAAGCTAACGGACGTCCGAAATACGGTATGAAAAAACTCTAATATTAAATAATTAATGCAGTTCATATAATTGCTTTTAAGCATAAACTTTAAGATGATAGTAATAAATATTTATGGAAAAAAAAAATCTTTAAAAGTCAGTTATAATTATTACAAAAAGGGTATTCTAAATATGCTTTCAAACTTTGCAGTGAATTGCAAATAAATAATTCAAGATTTGCAACAGTATGTGTAGATAATAATGATGCGCTGAAATTAGATCATTAAAGACAGCAGCATAATTATCTCATTGTAACTTCCAGGGAGTTAGTCATATTTTATTCAAAATCGATTCATCGGAAACAGCAAGCAGAGTTATTACGTGCAAAATAATTCAAGATTATCTGTCTGTTTCTTTTTTTTAAGCATTTATCAGGCACTGATGATGCATATAATGGATGATTAATCTTGGTAGCATAGACGCCTCTGTGTTATCCGGTCTAATAAGCTCAAAGTGTGCACAAATGACAGTAGAGCGACAAACCAAACCCTCCAAAACATGATGGTAATTTTAATTATGTTATCTTCATATGACAATCAATTAAATAACATTGTATGCACAAATTGCATCATTATATTTAAAATTGTATAATGTACATGTTTCGTTGACTTAATTGTTTTATAGTTATTACAACACAGATTACCAGATGCAAATATTAGACTAAAGAGCAGCAGTTTAGAATTGCCATATTCGTATGATACCTTTTTTTGGAGCGCCATCGTTGTTTTCTTTTGCTTTCCTACACATCTCACCTCCGCATCTGGGCACTGCAGGTCCCGGTCTGTTTAGCCCTCGTGTGTAAAAGATGACCGTAGAGCGACAAACCAAACCAAACCCAAACCAATCCACATCTAGGCCTATGTAGTACCCTTGCAGTTAAAAAAATGCAAGGTATTACTTCGGTGGGTGTCATGCAGACCACGAACAGTCCACCGACGGATGATGAGAGGAACAAGGGATTCCTGGAGGACTTTTATGAGTATCTGACACTCATTTTGACGTATGGAAGAGAAAAACCACCAGGCAAGCTGACAATCGATTCCCTACACATACTGTCAAAATAGCCATCGTGTCTCATCATTTTTGAAAACAGTTGTGCTGTTGCTTCTTGTCCTACTTGGTAGACATCTAGACAGAGCCCACGAACCCGTATGGACTCGTGGTCGAAGGGTAGGGGCAGCTTCTGTTGTGATGGAGCACCGTAGGTAGAAGTCTGACTGACTCCATGACGCTATACATGCATATGAGTCTGGGACCTATTGCTTAAAATGAATTCCAAACCACTACAAACATCTATGGTACCGCCAGAACTCAATCCCTAAACCTGTGGCAACAAACGCCGGATCACTAAACAGTAAAATCCTCCAGCGGATTCAAACCTCAGCAATCTCCTGCACGCTAGTAGACCACGTTCTACTGAGCCACGAGTCAGACAAAGCATTTTAAGACTGCAAAAAGAATGGAGAACTCAGAATGTAGAACAGATCCATCCAGGTCGTATTTTTCCTTGCATGTCTTAACTGATAACCACTAACTAATTAAGTGAGCACCTATTAGCACAGCCAACCATCCAATCTGAAGAACACGGTGTAATACTTCACCAGCTATTAAGATACCAAGAAGGCCATCACGCACACACACACAAAAAAGGAAGCTTGCTTCCACTCTGTGGATAATTGAGGACCTCCTGGTGCAGAAGTCCGTGGAGAAGCAAGTGAGGCGAGCGATGGTCATGTCCCAAGACGTCGGGCATCGCTAATAGACTATTTTAAGCTACATTATCCTTCGCTAATTTCCCAATAAAAGCGGGCCGACTAATTAATGAGCTCGCGGGCCGCGGTGTCAATAGCAGGCAGCCGCCTAATTATGCGAATGGACCGAGCGTCATAAAGCATGACCCCACCCCCGCACCCTTCCCACACAAAAAGACCCCCAAGAAGACGCGCCTAATTAAAAAGCGTCAAATGGCTCACCATTAATGGACGGCATTTCTTAATTAAAAATGTCTAATTGAAAAGGAGACAAACGCTTTGCTTTTTTTTCCACCATGCACTACGGACAAGTCTTTTTTTTTTTTATTGGTGGTGTCGTGTCTTGCTTCTGAAGGTAGGGCATCGCAGGGTCTTGCATTTGAACTTTCTCCAATTAGGTTTTTGTGGAAAAAATAAGGAAGTGGTTGAAACATGTGTTATGGATCCGTTCCTCACTCCGTAATGAGTTTTGCTCACCTTCACCAACTTTTAAAACAACTTCCTCAAAAACCGATAGTTAATGGAACTGATTCGTTGGATGACGAACTTGAATGATTAAAGGCGGCTTTTTTTTTCCCTCTTGTCTTGCTATCAGTTCTGTAAATTAAATTTATAATGAAAATTAATTAATAATTATCAGACTGTGGTGGTTTCTCCACCACCCCGCCCTCCATTTTTCTCCCGTTTCTTTTTCTACCCTACCCTGATTAATTACAGTGAAATTCACTCTCTAATAGGATGGGAAGCCTTTTAAAAACATTTACTGATTTTTTTTTTTTCCCTTACTTTCTTTACGCTGTGGTACAAGCAGAAGATGACAGGATTTAAAAGAAAAAAAAAAAAAGTATTTCTTACTTGTGGAAATATATAAAAACTGCATATATTTGATAAGCTAATTAGCAAAGGAACATTTCATTGCTATACGCTTGTCATTCAACGAAGTTGTATTCATACAGTATTAATTTGTTCTGTATTGAATCAAACTACGATATAACAAGCAAGATAAAGTCTTACTACAATAGCGATGACCCAAATCAGAGACTAGGATCCTATTGAAGCTATCAAGAAAGCCTTTATCTTTACAAAACAAACTCCTTTTATACAAACAAGTCCTTAGACCCCTCCTGACTTATGCAGCGCCCATCTGGGGCCTTGCTGCAAAGACAAACAGAAACCTCAAGCCTCCGTCATTTCTTCTACGACCCATCTGCAATATTTACTCTCCAGTTCTATGAAATCTCCCATCGTTCTCTCCTCTACCTTGGCAGTGAGTACTGCGGACTACGTTAAAAGAAAAATAATAATATTTTTGAAAATATCCAACTCTACTCTGCATTATCAGACTTCACTTCCAATCTTCAGCTTCAAATGTTGCTTCCTATGTTTTTAAAGTTTTGTATTTATATATCTATATTTTCTATTATTTATTTCCATTCTATCTGTATTTATATACGTTTGTTAAGTATTTACGTATATAGAAGCAAGTGTTTGTTTTAAATTTTTAACTTCTGCTCATTCTCTGATACTTTATTTTTGTTATATTTGAATTTTGAGCAGATGTGCACAGGCACTTATCTCTCGTATCCAATGTAATAAATCAAAGACACTGAACACAATTTACTGCTTTAATAAATAAGAAAACGAATGAATAATTATCGAAAAGCATTTTTAAATATAAGTCAAAAATCTAGTCGCATGTCTTAACAAAACCAAAAAACTGCTTCTTTGACCAAGTCTTAACAAAACCAAAAACTGCTTCTTTGACCAAGTCTTAACAAAACCAAAAACTGCTTCTTTGACCAAGTCTTAACAAAACCAAAAAACTGCTTTTGACCAAGTCTTAACAAAACCAAAAACTGCTTCTTTGACCAAGTCTTAACAAAAAACCAAAACTGCTTCTTTGACCAAGTCTTAACAAAACCAAAAACTGCTTCTTTTGACCAAGTCTTAACAAAACCAAAAAACTAAGTTCTTAACAAAACCAAAAATTCTTTGACCAAGTCTTAACAAAACCAAAAACTGCTTCTTTGACCAAGTCTTAACAAAAACCAAAAACTGCTTCTTTGACCAAGTCTTAACAAAACCAAAAACTGCTTCTTGACCAAGTCTTAACAAAACCAAAAACTGCTTCTTTGATCAAGTCTTAACAAAACCAAAAACTGCTTTCTTTGACCAAGTCTTAACAAAACCAAAATCACAGTTTCTTTGACCAAGTCTTAACAAAACCAAAAACTTTTTGACCAAGTCTTAACAAAACCAAAAAACTGCTTCTTTTGGCCAAGTCTTAAAAACAATCCAGGGAGACTCGAAAGAAGCAACGAGCTGCAATGGTTATGGAGTTCCAATGTGGTTTAAGAACCACTAAAACCTCCACATCTTAAAGATAGTTAGAGAATCTGCACTAATGTAGTTGCTTTAAAATTATTGAAATATTAATATTAAAGAAAAATAAAAGAAATTAAGAAAAACAGCTCCTGCTTTAATTGTCAAATCTAAGAACCAAAACATGCAGATTTAATACCCCTTGAACACAATTTTCAGCTTAGTAACGAGTGAATAATCAATAAGTAAAACGAGCGAATAATGATCGAAAAGCATTTTTAAATAAGTATTAGAGTCAAAAAATCTAATCGCATGTCAAAAAACACTGCTTCTTTTGATCAAGTCTTAACAAACCAAAAACCGCTTCTTTTGACCAAGTCTTATAAGCAAACAAACCAGGGATAGAATAGACACCATAGTAGTTAGCGATAACTGGCAATCCAGATTTCAATCCCACCGCACGCTTGGTGTCAAATCTAAGAACCAAAACATGCAGATTTTTAATACCCCTTTTGATGAAGACGGTCGCGTCACTTTTACGCAGCACGCAATCCACCCCTTCCTCCCTGCCTTTCACAGGGGCGCACGACACGTTCTCGCCAGGAGAGGAGCCACCTTGAGACAGGGCGGCCGAGATCATTTACGGGGCGCACATGCAAAGTGTGGAAGACCTTTCTTCGCCGAAATCAAGCCGGTCCGCAAATTCAACAGGCGTGTCATTAGGCGCGCCTAACGAGCTGGCAGCGTCGAGGGCCCCTTTAATGGTCAGTTCTCAAGTTTAGTTTTCCAAAACTCGCCGCGCTTCCTGGAGATGTCCATTACGATGCCCACCCTCCCCCTGCCTCGGCCGTCCACACCCTTCGAAATGCTGGAGGTCTTCTGCCTCCCACCCCCTCCCCAAAGTTTTTCGCGAGAGCGTTGTCCGGCAACCCTTCCCCAGTTGAATTGCAGCGTCCGGCGGTCCGGCCATCAACTATGCAAATTGAGCCGCTGGACGAAAATGAAATGAAAATGAAGGTCCAGAACACTGAAGGGTGGAGTAGAACAGGGAGGGGTGGGGGTGGAGGTGACTAGCGTTTCCGCATGATTCATCCAATCCAAGACATTTGAATACTCGCGCGTGAAGGGGGATCTCTCTCTCTCTCTTTAGAAACAATCGCTCCGCATTTGCCAACTTCTTAATGAGCGGCAGTCCAAATAATTACCGCGATGCATATTCGAAAAAGGAAGATATCTCCCGGCAACAAGTTGGGGGGCGGTGGGGTGGTGGAGGAATGGAACACATGTCGGTTCCTCCAAAGGAAAAAGAGAGTCAGTGTCCCTCGTTCATCAGCCTTCCTTATCCACCAAAAATGATATCTTACAGATTTCTCATTTAACAACTTCTGGAGAAATATCATCACTGAACTGGACTTTTTTAAAGTTCAAAATTCAAAAGAAAAAAAAGCATATGACTTAAAATAACAATTAAATGCATTAAGTCTTTTTTCAACATAATGTTAAACGCTATGTATTTAATCCATGTGTATGTTATCCAACACAGCAAAGCAGCTTCCACAAGCGCATCTTTCTACAAGGACGTTGACTTGCAAGTCAAATATCTTGACAAATGATCCGCTTTCTCGTATTACGTCCGCAATCGTCGATTAAAAAGCATGCCATCACGCGAGAAACGCTGTAGATTTTTTGAAAGGATACCTTTCAGATTTAAGGTTTATGTGGGATTGTGTGAAAGGTTTATATTTATCAAAGGGCTCTGCATCTTGTTATTACCTTATACATCTTCAGATGTTAACGCATGGAATGCAACTGAATATCATTTAGATCTGCAAGCAACAAGAGATCTCACATCGAAAATTGTTACATAAATTTAAGATCTTCTGGGCTTTTACCATGTGGGACTGCGTGGACACACCTTGTTAAATTAGGTTACAGTTAATGGTTCAAGAGATGCTTCCTCAATACATGGCATGGAACCGAATATCATATAGATGTACTGCAACCAACAAGAGATTTAATCGAAAATGAATACTTAAAAACGGATATTTCTTCCAATTTAAGCAAGGACTTTTTTTCATGTGGGATTGTATGAAAGGTTGTGTTTATAAGAGGACATGCACCTGGTTTTTATTTTACACATCTTCAGATGTTACCAATACATGACATGAAACCTGAATATTACTTAGAAGTATTGCAAGCAACTAAGATGAAATGCAACACTTAAATGCGGATTTAAAAGTCTTAAAAGTAAAAATCTTCCAGATTTAAAGTCTTTGACTTTTCATGGACCACTGGACTTTTCATATGTCAAGGTTATGTTTATCAGAGGACATGCACCTTGCTATTAATTCTATACATCTTCAGATGTTACTAATGCATGGCATGAAACCGAATATCATGTTAACAACCGATGTACTGCAAGCAAACCAAAAGACTTTTATCTGAATACTTAAATAGATATTTTTACAGATTTATAAGTCCATTGTATTTTTTATGTGTGAAAGGTTATGTTTATCAGGAGAACTTGCACCATGGTATTAATTCCATACTTCCTAAGATGCTGCTAGGAAACATGGCATGAAACCGAATATCACTTAGATGTACTGCAAGTAACCAAGAGAAATCACATCGAAAATGATTACTCAGTGTGCAATTGCAAAGTTAGCAAAAAAACAGTTTATTACTAGCTTTCAAGAGTTATTTTCTTTCACACTTTCTGTCATGTTCAAAACAGAACAAATACCAAAAGAAAGCATTTCCAGAACGAATTTTGTTTGGGCAGTGTGCGTATCAATTCTTATGGGAAAAGAAGTACAGAAAAACAAAGCGTCAGCGAAAAATGATGTCGATTCGTCGGTTTTTCAATTCAAATTGCTACACAAAGACAAGAGAGAGTCGATTTTTGCAGGAACAGCATGATTTACCCACGCTAATGCACTTCCGGCATCGAGTTAAAAAAAAAGAAAAAAAGAATGTATGTAAAGCCAGTGCCAGCCCCTCCCACACGCACTTCTATATTCACAGGAATGGGAATGGATTGACGTCACTCACCGAATCCTCAATGAGATCTGGGAGAAGTTTGAAAAAGCGTTGCCTTGGAAACCGCGAGAAAGAGACCATAATCGCTTGGGCCTTTTACCGAAGGTTGGCCACACACACACAAAAAAAAAATTATTTTTTGTGCACTCATTTAAAACGAACTTGTTGAATAAGAAATTTTTCTGCAATCAATTTAACAATTAGGCACCAATCCAATATGCCTTCTTACTGAAAAGTAAATATAAAAAATATACGAGAATGAAAGTATATATATATATATTTTTCCTAATATGAATATCGCATCATTATTATCATATTATTTCCTAATATTATAATGCTTGAGATACAATGTCTACTACAAATATCTATGTATCTAATCTCTCTCTATATATATATGTATGTATATGTATAAAGACCAAATCTAATCTTGGAATCTTTAAAGATTGGTAATTCTTCGAGCTGAAACAATTTTTTTTTTTTTTTTTTTGAGGATTCCACTTATACTTGTTAACAGAGAACACTGTAGGGCACAGAAATACAAAATGGTATAAAGACCCAGATATTAGCCAAATTTTAAAGACAGAATTATGTCTGCCAATACGAGGCCTTTTATGGATTAAGAATGTGTTTGATATCACAGGTTGCAGCAGAAAAACTAGAGTCTTGTCATATAAAACCCTTCATTGGGAGAAGACCCTATTGTACTTTCGGTCCCATGGCTCTGAAACTTGGATTGGCAAGATCTACATTGAGACCATTAGGGTACATTTGAGTGGAGTTTAAGGAGGCTATTACTTGGAGTCAGTAGGGGAAGGTGATTGTTGGAGAAGAAGACGAGTACAACTCAAATTATAAATCACTATAAGCAGATGTATTATAAAATGTGAGCTAATACATAGATTAAATTGGAGCTGTGTGGCATGTACCCAAATTGTGATGATTTAAACACGTAAGAAAGGCTCGTTTTTGGCAAAAGCCACAGGGACAAAGAGGAAGAGAGGACGACCCAAGTGGCGATGGACAGACGCAGTTAATGATTTTGCTGTACTAAAGGTTAAGAATCGGAGGATCCTTGTCAACTACAGGGAATGCATGGGAATTTCTTGAAAGGAAAGCCTTGGCCGCACTTGGACAGTCGGGCTATTCGTGATGACGAGGGTATTCCTTATTAGTAGAGGGAAAAAACTCACATAAACAGAATTTTCGATGGGCGGGTGTTTACCCTACACTACTGTTACAAAAATGTCCGCGTAATATGTCGGCAAATTCAATAAGCTTCAATAGCTAGATATCAATGAACAATGTAACACCCCTGAAGTGTGCTTACCACCATCACTTTGTTTGAATCACGCCTACGATGTATGCATACTCACACAAAAACAAACAATGTAAAAAATTTTTTAGAATCCTACATTTTCTACTTTTTATTTTTCACACTCTATTGCAGAAAGTCCTTTTAGTAAATAATTTTCATTCATAAGTTTATGCTGCGCCCTCTGTGTAGATACATGCAACAAATCTAAAATACTAAAAAAATTAATGAGTTTAAATTTAATTACTGAACTCATATATTGAAACAAACTGTCTTAACATCAAGTGTCAATCCACTGCAAGTTCAAGAAAGAAACATTACTTTGAACTTCAAAGGTGGGTGGAGAGATGAAAGTGTTTATGAACGGGTGAAATTTTGAACAAGATATATACGAGGAGGGAGTGTGAGCTAGCCAGAAGGAATTAGATAAAATTTCTAGCATTGAACTAGAGTGTGGATGGATAAAAAGTTATTTTTATGAACGATTGAAAATGTGAATAAGATATATACGAGAGTGTGCTAATAGAAGGGTGGATCTAAAAAATGTGTTCCCACGGACTTGAGTGGATGAATAAGAGAGTGTTTTTATGAACGATTGAGAAAAGAAATTTGAGACAAGACATATATAGGGAGAGTGTGAGCTAATAGAAGGAATTGAAAAAAAATTATTTGGACTTGTGTGTGGATGAATAAGAAGTGTTTTTTGCATGAACGATTGAAAATGTGGAACAAGATTTATATATAGGGAGAGTGTGAAGAGCTAATAGAAGGAATTGAAAAAAAAATCTTGTTTGGACTTGAGTGGATGAATAAGAAGTGTTTCATAGTGAACGATTGAAAATGCGAACAGATATATATAAGGAGGGGGTGAGCTAATAGAAGGAATTAAGAAAAAAAAAATGTATTTGGACTTGAGTGGATGAATAAGAAGTGTTTCATGAACGATTGAAATTTTGAACAAGATATATACAGAGTGTGCAGGCTAATAGAAGAATTGAATCATGAAGGCTGCGCCATTATTTGAACTAGAGTGGATGGATAAAAGATTTATTTTATGAACTTCTCCAAAAGAATATTTGAACAAAAGGTGTACATATACCAGGGAGAGTGTGAGCTAATAGAAGGGGAATAAGAAAAAAAAAATGTATTGGACTTGAGTGGATGAATAAAGAGTGTTTCACGAACGATTGAAATATATGAACAAGATGTATATAGGGAGAGTGTGAGCTAATAGAAGGAATTGAATAAGGCTATATTATATTTTTCAGAGAAGCGTTTACAAAATGTTTCGCACATCATGCCTGAAACGTATCACTTCGTAGAGTCTCAAACTCATCAGAGCGAGACGGCAATTAAGAAACCCCGATGGATGGCTAATGGGAATCGAGGGCATCTGCATAACCTTTCAGACTGCGGGCCCAGGCGAAAAGGGGTTGGCCTCGAGGCGATGGGGGCTACGAAAAAGGATTGCTCAAGACGCGGACCTCCATTTGAGATTCGAATGCGAGGCGGGGAGGAAGGACGCGACCTTCTTCCACCACTCCTTCAACGACACCTCACCCCTCATCCGGAAGCGGCACCATTTCAACAAGACTCTCTGTAGGGCAAGGATTTCTATTTCACGCCCGCAATGTTTCATAACTGTTTTTGTTTTTCCTTTTCAAACATTCGGTTACGATTAGATGTTTCATTTACATTTTTGTGTCATTAGGATAAACTATGCATCATGAAAGCTGACACTAAAAACATGGGAAAGTTACATATATGGAAACCAAAAAGGAAGTACCTCCACAACACTCTACGATCGTGATGAGCCAGACCTAAAGATTTAGTAGTGGATTCCGAACCACTACAAACATCCAGCGCACTTCAGGACTCGAAACCGAAACCTGTAGCACCCAACTCCACTCAGTGTCACTAACAAAAAAAAATATACATTGATAAGCCAAGACTTCAAATTAATTATATATCAATTGAAGCACAGAATGGGTAAGTTCATGGTACCATACGATTATTATATATAAAAAAATTTTTTTTTTTTTTTTTTTAAGCTCAGTTAAAAGCATTTCTATTTATCTGTCCTCTAATTCTCCATGATTTTATTTTTTTTGCGGGGGGACGCCGTGGCGCTGATTTATTCAATAGCTTCTAAGCAATACGTAACT